>CAJVSB020000848.1:0-141647 GCA_911865555.2 Thlaspi arvense
TTTTTTTTTTTTTTTGGAAGAGGATTAGGACTTCCTCTATGGCCTTCTTTTGGTTCTCACCGGACAGAATCTTTAAAACCATAAATTATTGGTTGAGTTTAGAGTTGGTCTTGGACCCATGAAAACAACCCAAATCATATAGTGTGATTTATTAGGTTTTAGGTTAAGCCAAAAGTTTTCATGAGAAGCTCACTCAAGGTTCTTTTCTTTAACCTTTTTCTGAATAAACTTCAGGTTTTAGCTTAATTATTCATGTTGCAATGGAACTAGCAAAGCATTGAATGGATTAGCCTAATATTCAAGCCAATAATTTTTGTTAGTCTTACAAGTAAAGTCAAAAAATATATATTTAAATAAAAAGTAAAAATAAAAAATTCAAAGAAAAAATTTTCAGGCAATAAAATAGTTTACGTGCCCAAGTAGATAAAGTATCCAACCGCTACAGCTTTGGCAAGCTGCAGATATCTTTTACTTATTTATTCTGATAAATGTGTAGTTGACAACAACCTTCATTCTTGCCCTTTATATTTTTCCTCTCCCACCCAACCAACTTCAGTTTTCTTTCTTTTCTTTTCTTTTTTTCCTTCTTCTTTCTAATGCGAAAGTTCAACTGTACGTAATTTTCTAAATTAACCATGGTTTCTTATTGTTTAACCAAAAAGGGGCGGCAATTGCAATGGGATGATTGACGTGTGAGTGTACAAGGACTGGATTTTTCTCCCACCACTAGAAATTAATTTACTCAATTAATTTTCTTCAAAAGCCAAATTAAATTAGATTTGTGAATCATCAATTAGTAACAATAATGAGTCGAAGAAATATATAATTCACTTTCCTTTTAATGAATTTGTTCGTGATTTTATAACATTTCGATATTATAATATATAAATAATTGGATTCAAGAATTTTGTAGCGGGTCAAAGCTCAACAAGCTGTCATGGTCCTAAAAGATTACTTGCGCTGGTAAATCCCAATATTCTGTCCTATTTCCTTGTTCTTCTGCTTCATTTAATTTTCAGAACAAACTTACTGACCCAACCTGTCTTCTATACTGCTAATTTCATCAGGTTGTTAATCAGTTCATCCTTCATCTCTCTCTCTCTCTCTCTCTCTCTCCCTCCCAACACAGGCACACACACGCAGGCATGTAATTTCTGTATCTAAACTTAAGGATGAAGCATATCTAAGTTGAACAGTGCCTGGAAGGTTTTTGCATGGGTTGTGACTTCTAGTTTAATTCTTACATTGATCCCATTCTCTCGCTTTTGATTTTATTGGATGGCATAAATTTTACCTGTCTTATGGTTGGTTCAACATACCGGCTAATCTATGAGAAACCCGTAATTTCTTTCTTCCTTCCGTTTTTTTTTTCCCGGTTATATATGTTCTCCGACTGTTTCCTTTCTGAGAAAGTGTGAGAAAAAGATTTAAATTTATGTTCGGGTTGCTGCAGAATTTTATATACTGCATACCTGGAATCATTCTCAGCAAAAAAATGGAATAATTTTTTTTTTAATTTTGTTAATTTGTTCGGCCTTCTTGCTATATTTTAATCATTTCACTTGATTTGAAATCTGCAGTTTTTCATGCTTAATCAGAGGTTCTTACAAAGACGAGTTTGCTTGTACTTGAATTGGCTAAAAATCTGTCTGAACAAGATTGATTCGGCTCCTATGAGGTCTATTTGATCCTTAAGTTCTTATTATCTGCAGGTTCATTCTCAACCCATGATGACTGTTTGATCAAAATAATCCGGCAAAAAAATACTAGAAATTGATCAGAGTTCTTCAATCACAACATTGGTGCTGTTTTCCCCGTTTAAAGGAAAAAAAGAAAAAGAATTGCTTTTATTAGTCTGAATACAGCCCAAAAGTTTAATATTATTTTTTTCAAAAAGTGTATATTGTAAACGGAAATTCTTAGTTCTGAATTATGTTTTGTCTTCCGTTACACTATGATGAATGTAATTTTGTACGCTCCTTATGTGTTCCAGGGCGTGAGTCTTCCTTCCACCAGTTGACAGTTTTTGATTCGGTCTGCTCAGTGTAAACAAGGAAAATGAAGCCTGTATTACCTGAAGAGTTCTCTCTTAAGGAGACATCGCCCAAGATCGCGGGTCAAGGATCATGATGGGTGATAAGCTCACGTACACCTATGACCTCGTTGAGCAGATGGAGTATCTTTATGTTCGTGTGGTAAAGCGAGGGAACTACCGGGAAAGATGTGACCGGAAGTTGCGATCCATATGTTGAGGTTAAGATGGAAACTACAAGGGGTTACTAGGCATTTTGAGAAGAAGTCCAATCCCGAATGGAACCAGATCTTTGCTTTCTCCAAGAACGGTTGCAGCGTCGTTTGTTGAAAATTGTGGTGAAGGACAAGGATGTGGTGCTGGATGACTTCATTGGCAGGATCCAGTTTGATCTCAGTGAAGTCCCAAGACGCGCTCCACCAGATAGTCCCTTGGCACCCCAGTGGTATAGGTTGGAGGACAAGAAAGGAGAGAAGATCAAGAAAGGGGAGATCATGCTAGCTATTGGAAAGGAACTCAGGCGGATGAGGCATTTTCTGAAGCCTGGCATTCTGATGCAGCATCTGTGAGTGGGGAAGGGATAACAAAGATCCGAGGCAAGGTTTACTTAGCCCCCAAGCTTTGGTATGTTAGGGTCAATGTGATAGAATGCCAGGATCTAGTTCCTAGTGATAAGGCCAGGATCCCTGAAGTTGCTGTGAGGGTCATCCTAGGAATCATGCACAGAAGACTAGGATATTAAAAAGTGTTAGCGCAATGTGGAATGAGGATTTGCTGTTTGTGACCGCTGAACCATTTGAGGATCCTCTGGTGATAAGTGTAGAAGATAGGATTGGAGCAAACAAAGATGAAATCTTAGGCAAGTGTGTGCTCCCATTGCACACCATCCCCAGGAGGTTTGACAATAAGGCTGTGCCTGCCAGGTGGCATAATTTAGAGAAACATACCATTATTGAGGGCGAGAAGAAGGAGATCAAATTTGCTAGTAAGATCCATCTTCGGATCTGTTTGGAAGGCGGGTATCATGTTTTGGATGAAGCAACACACTACAGCAGTGATCTCAGGCCAACAGCAAGGCCACTGTGGAAGTCCAGCATTGGTCTTTTGGAACTGGGGATCATAAGCGCCACTGGCTTGTCACCAATGAGGACAATAGACGGTCGAGGCACCACAGATGCCTTTTGTGTGGCTAAGTACGGGCAAAAATGGGTCAGAACAGGACAATCATAGACTGTGGTACCCCAAAATGGAATGAACAATATAGTTGGGAGGTTTTTGATCCTTGCACTGTAATCACGATTGGGGTATTTCATAATGGCCATTTTCATGGTGGTGGGAAGGATTCAAGAATTGGGAAGGTGAGGATTAGGTTGTCCACGCTTGAAAGCGATCGAGTTTATACACACTCCTATCCTCTGATCGTCCTACAAACTTCAGGAGTGAAAAAGATGGGAGAGATTCAGTTGGCTGTGAGGTTCTCGTGCACGTCTTTCTTCAATATGCTGTACAAGTATTCACAACCATTGTTGCCAAAAATGCACTATGTCCATCCCTTGTCCATAATCCAGATCGATATGCTCAGGTACCACGCTAATCAGATCGTCTCAGCAAGGCTGGGCCGGGCTGAGCCACCCTTAAAGAAAGAAGTTGTGGAGTATCTGCTGGATGTGGGAATCAACATATGGAGTGTGAGGAAGAGCAAAGCTAACTTTCACAGGATTATGTTTGTTATGAGCAGTGTGATTGCAATTGGAACGTGGTTTGATCAGATTGCAGTGGAAGAATCCTATCACAACCATTTTAGTTCATTTCCTGTTCATCATACTGGTCCTATATCCTGAACTGATACTGCCCACAATATTCCTCTACCTCTTTGTAATTGGAATATGGTACTACCGGTGGAAGCCAAGGCACCCTCCTCATATGGACATCAAGCTTTCTCACGCTCACGCCATTGGCCCCGATGATCTTGATGAAGAATTTGATCCATTTCCAACCCAAGGGAAGTGACATTGTAAGAAGAAGGTACGATCGCCTGAGAAGCATCGCTGGAGGATCCAGACGGTGGTGGGCGACATGGCTACTCAGTTAGAGAGATTTCACAGCCTCTGAGCTGGAGGGATCCGAGAGCGACGGCTTTGTTTATGACATTCTGCTTGTTTGCTGCCATGGCGCTCTATGTTACCCCTTTCCAAGTGGTGGTGCTTTTCACCGGCTTTTACGTGATGAGACATCCAAGGTTGCGGAGTAAGCTTCTGCTTTGCCTTTCAACTTCTTTAGGAGGTTGCCTGCTAGATCAGACTGTATGCTATAGCTTGTTTTATATCTAGAATACAGGACCTTGCTTTGATGTAAATTCATATTTTGATTATTTCAATTCGCGTTTGGCTTGATGAACCTTGTTTATTCAAATTCTGCTGATTGCAGTAAGCTTGTGTTTATTTGAAGGTCTCCAATATGGAGATTGACCCTTGTTAAAAAAACTTTGTCAATAAACAACGCCTTGCAATTACATAGTTTTTGAATTTAAGATCTCTTGCTTGCTAGCTGAATTAAATCAACTTATAATTTATTTAAAGATAAATACCTTCAGTTATTATATGAATTACGAATAACCATTAATGGAAAAGTCGCTGGAGCAAGTTTAATATGAATTGCCAAAATACATCCTCCTTTACATTCTGCATTCACTATATTTGTTTTTTTACTTTTTGAGGGCCAGGAGGTGTATTTGCGTAAAAATACAGCCATTGAACTCGTGCGTGTTGACTCGAGAGAAAGAGACTCTTGGTGGGCATGTGTTGGATGACGCAATTGGTGGCGCTGGACGATTCTATTTTAAACTGAAGGGTTTGAAAAATCTTAAAATTCCTATTTAAGGTTTACTTTGAAGTGCAGTTAAGAAATTTTAAAACTTAATGGGAGTATTTTTTTTCTTTCTTTCGAAAGGAGGACTAAATGTTAGGGGGTAATGGAGGAAAGTGGTGTTTCTAATTAACATACTTCTCCATTTTCCATTTCCGTCCCTCTGAATATACAATTATAAACCATATATTTAACTTGTCTCTCAATATTTTAGAAAAAAAAAATTATTCGAAACACCATTATCCGCGATTTGAAAATTTATTCTAATATCTAACAAAAAATTATAGCTTAATTTATTGGTAATTAAAAATTAACTAAACATCATAAATGGTCACCCTGACTAGAGTAAAATTCTCAAAATGGCCACCATACTTGCACAAGTTTCAAAATGGTCACTCTACTGTATTTTCATCTCAACCTCACCGCCCAGGAAAATTTTGATTAGTCGTTTTGAGTTAAATGCCGATCTCAATACTGCCGTGACGACACGTGGATGACATGTGGGAGTTAGCTGTTAGTCTTTCACGCATAGAGTTAGCCATCAAACTAACCTAGACGGCTAACACCATAAGATAGACAGCTAAGTTTAAGACGATAGGAATAAACGGCTAACTCTAAAAAGTTAACTGTTCATCTAATCACAATCCAATTTAGGAAGTCACCTTGATGTTGACAAGTAAAGTAATAAATGAAAGTTGCTTTTACACATGGATGACCCTCTCATTTTATATTATCTCAGTATTTGCTTTTTCTCGCACAACTTTTGCTATTCTCATGCGTGGCACAACGTTGCCCACAGAGAAGAAAAAAGAATGAGAAAAAATGGAGGGCTGTTTTCTTTCAACTTCAAGTACACGTGTATTTAGAATTGAGATTTTTTTAAGCATTATATTTTAAAAGTAATTAAAATATTTTTTTATTACATATTTTTATGATATATTTTAAAATTATAAAATTTATTTAAAATATAAAATATTAAAAGTTGAAATAAATAAAAAAACTATTAAGTGTTCTTATCTTGTATTTAGTGCAGTTTCAGATATGAATAGTTAAAGCTCGGCAACATGTTAGACTTGCAGCACAATCAATTGAGAAAATATGCAATGGCACTGCTCTAATTATATTCACAAAGTAACAAATGTGTGCTAAAAATACTTAAATATGATATATATATATATATATATTATGTATATATAATATAATAATGTATATTAGATATGTGTTAATATAATAAAATGTACAATATAATATATAAGAGAATATATAATAAAATATATTATATATAATAATTCTTTTTAATACAAGTGGCGTAACTTATTTTAAAAATTGAGTAAAATTTAAAAGTTATGTTTAGCTTCAAGAACAAATGTTTCGATTTTTTGAGCATGTGTTTTTGAAACAATTTCAAAATATAATTTAAAAAAATATTTTTGAGATTTTGATTTCAAAAATAGAGATATGTTCCTCTTGAAACCGTAAAATGACATTGTAATGTCCCAATTTGTATTTTTTTTTTTGTCAGGGACCATCTTGCACTAATTAAAACGTTTGGGGGCGATTTTGGAAATTAGAGGACTAAAATGAACAAAACAAAATCGGGGGGGGGGGGGGGGACCGAACTGAAAAAAAAAAAAAAAAGAAGAAGAAGGAAGGGGACCTTTGGCCGGAAACCGACTGAGGGTGTAGAAGCAAATTTGCTCCAATCGGAGCATTACAACACAAAAGTAGATTAAAGCTTTGTATGTAATGGAAAAACGAGCCTGAATATACAAGAAATTGGCCAGATTACTGAGGGAGTAGGAAGGATTTTGAGCTGGAAAAAGGTGCGGACTCCGGAGCTTGACAGGAAGGAAATCCTTGGTTTTTGGCTGAAATTCACCGATTAGGGTCTACAGTGGAGCTTGGAAGCTGGAAAATTCGTGGTTGGGAGTCTCGATCAGCTTGGGTAAGTGAAGAATCTAGATTAATTTGAAGATTTGAGAATCCAGGTCTGTTATAAACCCGGATATTTGGTTTACGCCCAGTCGAGTGACAGGGAAGGGACACAGTTGAGCTGGGTCCCCTATGGAGGTCGGCCCGAGCCGTGGGCTCGGGCTCGGCCTGTCCGATCTACTGGCCGCGGGCTTGAGCCGCGGGCCAGTCTAGAGGGGAAAAAGAATAGGGTCTGGGGCTGGGGTCTCGACTGTCGGGCGAAGGAGACAGGACCTGGAATGATCCAGGTCCTGTACTGGGTTGGATCGGGCTCGGGCTTGGCCCATCTGGGTTGCAGCCCGCAGGCCAGACTGGGCTGGGTCAACCCGCGGGTTGACTCAGCCCAGCAGAAGGTTGTCTGGGTTGACTCAGTGAGTCAACCCAGGTGCAAAGATTAAGGATAAGCTATTCTGGAGGATAGGAAATTAGGGATAAGGCTGATTTGGGGATAGTGAGGACAGCATAACCTGGATTTCTTGAATTAGAGTTTGGAGAGTTGACTGAACCGGCCGGAACGGTTTAATGTTTGACCAGCCAGTTCAGTGGTCAAACGAAACTCGGATTTGGGGTTGGTTGGACCGGTTCTAGATTCGGAAAGAAAATACCTATCAAACCAAGTGGGTTCAAGAAATTTTGGGTGTCCGGTTCAAGTGAACTGGCCTCGATTTGCGTGCTAATGTTCTAGATTAGTGTTTTTGGCCAGCTCGGCCTAACTTTAGAGGTTTTGGCCAGATTAATATGGTTCCTAAGGTTTTTGGGTGTTCTGAATCCGATTTTGAGAGTCTCGTGGCACTAGTTTTATGTTTTATGAGCACAATTCAAGACCTTAGTATGAGGGATGTGATTTATTCGATTGGTTCGAGACTTTAAAATTCTTGATATGGGTTTGAACACGAAAATCTAAGGGTATAGTAGGGTTTTGTATGGGAATTGAATTTCAATTAATTATGAGATAAATTACATCCTACAATAAGGATTTTGTCTTTTCTAAATTGATTGTTTGACTCTTGTGGAGCTATATCGCTGAATCTTGGGTTTCGTGATTCTCTAGTCTTTGGAGTTGTAATATGTATTTGTATGATTCATTATTTTTCATATCTGCTAAATATTGAATTGTCATGAATTATTTTTATAAATTCAGTTATCTTGAAATTTGAAATGCAATGTGTTATAAAAGCTCACAAGGGACATATATGTCATTATTTGATTTGTTTGGTTGGAAATTTCTTGAACCAATTGATTTCTATTATTGTTATGTTTGAACAATTGAAAGATTGTATACTGTTTTTGTTAAACTTGAGAAAAAATTTTAAGGGAGTATTGAACTGTAGAACATTGTAACTAACGGTAGTAGGCGTTAGACTAGATGCATCTTGGCCTGTATTCCTGAATAGTAGGGGTGGTGCTAGACTATCCCGTGGAGCTAACGTGGTAGGCTTGTATATTTGATTACCAGCAACCGTTCTGTTATATGTGTATTGGCAAAATATAAGGTATATCGTATGACTTTTATACTGTGACATATTTGTTTCTCTACTTCAAGTCTAAATTTTTTGAATTTTTCAAAAGTTTCAAACTTGTGTCTCATTAGATACACATACCCAAAATGACTATAATCTTTAGTAAAGATAATAAAGTAGAATAGTTCTCTCTTGTACTAACACTTTGTGGCCCAAACACATTTGAATGGATCAAATCCAGGAGATGTGTAGCACACTCTGATTGTCCTACAAAAGTGATTTAGTCATTTTACCCTTTAAACATGACTCATATGTGAAAATCTCCTCAAAGCCATTCACTTGAATTAACCTCGAAAAAACAATTCTATGAATCTTATTCTTAGAAATATGTCCAAGTCTAGCATGCCACAATTGTGTGTTATCTTGATATTTTGTTTTTGTTTGCTTTCTTGTTGTATATTTAAAATAGATTCATTTTGAACAATTGTATACAAACGATTTGATAATGTGCCAACATTATGGAAAGAACTATTCATAGACATTAAAATTTCCTCTTCTTATAGAAATTCAAAACTTTCATTATCCAAACAGAAATAGAAAGAAGATTCTTAATAAGACCAAGCATATAAAGATAATTGTTCAAAACTAAATTAAAACTATCAGTTAAAACTAAGTAAACAGCTCCTATAATTTCAGCAACAACTTTTGCTTCATTTCCAAGCCGCAAGATGACTTTGCCTTTACTCAGGTTTCTGCTTCTTGCCATCACATGTAAATCATTACAAAGATGAGAACAACATCTAGTATTTAATACCCAAAAAACATTGTTAACCGATAAGTTAAATTCAACAAAAAATATACATTTTTCTGAATAGTTGTAAGACAGTCCTTGCAGTTCCTCTTCCAATGCCTAAGTTTGTTACAATGGAAGCACTGGTGATTGGATTGATCAACCTTAGTCTTTTTGACCTCACCCTTTGGTTTTACCTTGTTAGCTTTGCTAGGTCATTTTTTCTTCATTTTCTTGGGTTTTGAAGCCTTAGATCGAGATGAAGAACTAACTAGCAATTAGTTTTATCCTTCGAGATAGTGGTTTCCACTACGCACAACATGTTGACTAGTTCTTCAAATGTAACTTGTATTTGTGGCATGTAAAATTAATTACAAACTGATCAAATGAATTAGGTTAAGATTTCAAACTTCTGAATAAGCTTGATCATCTTAGTACAATACTCATAGACAGACATTCCCTTAATTATTTGAGCTTTAAAGAGCTTTCTTGAGACAGTGAACTTTTCGTACCTATCTCATGTCATGTAAAGCTCTTCCAAGTGCATATATATTTTAGAAGCATGTCTAAGGTGATCGTATTGCTGCATAAGTTCATCCGACATGGAAGCCAGCATGATGCACCGTGTATGACAGTCATCCTCAAACGATTTTGAGTGTGCTTCCCGTAATGCAATAGTTTCATTTTCAGGTAAGGATCAAAAGGGGTTTTGTTCAAAACATAAGTCTATCCCTCATAATCTAAAACAATTTTCAAATTTCTTATCCAACAACATAATTAGAGGTAGTTAATTTATTGCTTTCAAAATGGTGATAATAGGATTTTTAGTCATTTGCAGAAATGTAGAATTTACAAAATAAAGAAGCATGATAGAGTATCAGCATTTATTCATAATACGCAAATAGATATGAAACAATCTTTATTCAAATTTATCTCCTACTATTTTATCAAATTCTATTGTCCTCAAATAGAATTTCAGAAATTATATTTTCTAGTGAAACTCAAAGTCCCATTGACTTTACTCATGCTCCAATCATATGAGCTCATAAATAAATCAACAGATAGACAACATCTTTGTCAATTATACTCATATGCAATCCTCGAGTTCTTTGCCTCATATTTTGCATAGACCCTAACCATATGAGCTCTTATGTTACTTTACGTTAAGTCAGACTCATCAATCAATCATGTAAGTGATTTGATTATAATCATCCCACGACTCATGTGTCAATGCCATAACCAAGTCATTTTCATGTGCATCATATGCTAAAATAGTATACACAGCTTTTCTCTCAAAACGTACCCCACGACTTGTGAAATAGCACATTAAACTTGTAGCATCACGGTTACCACTTCATTGAGGGAAGGCGTGGATGATTAAATTGTATTTAATATTGCCATATCATTTAATATTATAGTTAGTCAAACTAAGTGAGGGTTTTAAAGTTGACCAATATCTCATTAATGTTTACTTTCCTTACTAAGTTATTCATATGCATGTAGTTATCAAAATAAAAGCAAGTATATCACAAAAATAAGAAAAGCAATGGTGTAGTTGTAGATATCCTATGGAATTAAAATAAAATCTAGACTTATCCTTCATTAGCCTTCATTAAGATCTAGTGGACTTGTGAGTTTAATTCTCTATAACACGCCAATTCACTTGCCTCCATTCTTTTAAATAATTGTTACAATTAACAATAATAGAAATCTTAAATAAACTCGATGGGATATACATGAGAGGAGATAGAAATATACACAAGAGTGAGAGATAAGACAAGACATGCATATCTTATTTTAAAACCAACCAATCCACAACTATCCATGTAAACCATCCAACAAAAATATAAATGTCATATGTAAAATGATAAATTTATTGGATATTTTTATCTTTTTCTACACTTTAGAATATTCCATTTTGCTCAAAATTGGTGTCTTTAAGTTTGTAATGAAAAACCCACAAAATGCAAATTTTGAAATTTTTCGTCAACTAGACTAGACCGGTGTAGTCTGACGAGACTGCCAGTTCAATCATCTTCTTCAACCTCAATTTTGTGTTTTTTTCTTTTCTGCAGTAGAGCCAAATGGTCTGTTGCTTACGACCGTTGGCGGTGGCATGGCAGGGGGCTTACCCTCGACCAAAAGCGTTCCCTTGGCCGACCATGGAGGATGCCGCCGCTACGTCCGCCTATATGCTACAAGCCCAAAACCCATTTCAATCAGGCTTCAAATGGTCAAATCCCTATAATCCATCTAATTATGTCAGCTTTAAATGTTCAAATATCTCTTCCAATTTGTTAAAATCCATTCATAATAGATCCAAATTAACAATTTTTACAGAATTGGGTGAAAATATATACACATATATATACTGCAAACAAGAAAAATATTGTTAAAACCTGTATCAATGAGGAGCCTTGGTGTCGTTGGCTTAATCCGGCTAGGTGACACCAGCCACATGACTTGGTCCACCATGGCTATTATACAGCCATGGTGGTTAAGCGACCATGGCAACTTCATGTAACCTTTTTCCTTTTTTCCTCTTTTGTTTTTTAGGAAAGAGAAACAAGTTTAAATTGTAATAAATGTAAGTGGCGGAAAAGCTGCCTCTGTAATAGAGGATTTGATTGTTTTTTTTTTCTTTTTAATAAAAAATTTCAAATAAGTAAAACCTTCTAAGTTTTAATAAACTTAAACTATTAATTAATTTTGACAAAAATTTATTTTGCATAAAGGGTTTTAAGGTTTCAAAAACCTCAATCATTGAAATAACTTTCTAACGCTAATTTTTAAATTGATCCATCTATATGAATCAAGAGATTTCTCATATTCAAAATCGCATAAACTTGCTCTGATACCATTGTTGTGATTTGCATCAAAATAAGGAATCTTAAGGCAGTGAAAATTCAAAATTTTTAGTTTTGTAATGCGTGATCGAATCACGTTAGAGTTTCAATTCTATGCACAAGATATAATATGCATAAATTTAATTTGAGAAAAATCAATCTATACCTTATAAGCTTACGACTAATATAAGGATTGAATGAATTCAAATTTGCACGTCAACAACTTAACACGAACACTAGAACGGTCCACAAAAAAATTCAAATGTGCTTCCTTTAATGGTATCTACACGAGAAATATTCACTTATAGGCTTTTCTATCAAAATAACTCTTTGATCCAAGGATTATAGATAATTTCTCCCTCTCAACTACTTGAAAGTCTCTCTTATAATAAAGGTCTCATAAACCTCTATTTATAGAGAAATATTTTGTAATTTATTTTATCATAAAATTAGGAGATAATCTCGATATTATTTAATTTATCAAATCAAATAATATTTATCTAGATAATTCAAATTAATTATCTTAAATAATATCCTAACTAATTAGGATATTTTATATAATAAGTGTAAATAAATAATTAATTAAACTATTTAACTAATATAATTATTTTATTCCCTATTATCTATTAATTAAATGACAAGTTATTTAATTAATTAATTTTAATTAATTAATCAAATTAATTATTTCAAGTAAATTCTTATAAATGGTATAGACTTGTTCGTTCTTATACGTGACTCAGATTTACCAATTAGTTAGCGGTGGGCTCACAACAAATTATGATTTAATATATGAATAATTAATTATAATAATTACTCTAATCAATTAAACACTTTTTAATTAACCACTCTTGAACTAATCTACATTAAAACAAAAGTACCAACACTTTACGGGATATGTCTAGCAACAAGCCTGTAAAGACTTAGAAATAGGTGAAGGTAAAACTGTAAACCTTTTTCCATTGCGCATACCATGCAAATATAATCATTCCATTAACTAATCTTCTAGTCAAGATATAGGATTCAAAGAATATGTTAGCATCCTGATAATTTCAATAACGATACATCTATTTAAGATATTTGTTCAATGACTAATTTAGGAAACTCATTTCCTAATTGTTTGTTATATGCTTTGTACAAGAACTTTCAAAACAACTATATGTATATAGTATGCGAGATTTACCTATTCTGCTAGATAAGTAATGGATCCTATGTCAGTCCTCGTAGACCTCTATATATGAATGGTTCATGTCTAACATAAAACCTTTTATATGATCAACCTGTGATTAGGGAAAAAATATCAAAACATAAGTGCCCATGACAAGATCACAATAGAACCTTAAGTCAAAAGATTACTTAATGCACTATCACAAACATAGAGAATTTTAATTATCAACTAGCATCCAGTAGAGAATTCTCTAAGCGAAATTGTTCAGGGAACTTATTCTCTAACAAGTATCCACGTTTATGCATTAGTGTCACTTAGACTGATCACTTATGAAATAAGACAACCTCCTTATGAGCATGCTATACATGTGCAAGTCTAATATGAATCTAGTCAATACCCTATTTTGGCTTATTCTACAACTTGGAACATTTAAGACTAAAATCATAGAGACTGATTTCATGATCACCATCTATATGTGTGACCAAGTCCCGTAGTTATATATAATATAAAGGTTTCAATCAAATGTAAAATTTACGCATTCAATGAAGATGGCCAATAAATAAAATAATTACATATATATTGAATGAAAATGATCAAGAGTTTTTAATTACACCAATTAAATTGACTAGTCTGACACTACTCTATCAGGTGGATTTTTACCATAAACAACCTTGAAGGGAGTGGTACCCATTGAAATATGAAATCCATTGTTGAAGGAATATTCTGTCCAATAATGAAATTTACTCTAAGTATGGTGTTGTTCATGGGCAAAACACGAAGATACATTTCCAAACACTGATAAACCACCTTAGTTTGGCCAGGGTGGTAAGAGGTGCCCATTCTCAAATAGGTGTTGCTTACTCTAAAAAGTTCTTTGCTAGAAAGTACTGAGAAATTTGACTTCCCTATCTGAAAGGATAGATCTTGAAATGCATTGAAGCCTTATGATCTCCTTGCAAAAAACATCAACAAAAGTTTTTGTAGTAAATGGATGAGATATAGAAAGAAAATGCAAGTATTTATTGAGGCGATCTACTACCACCAAGATGGTATCAAAACCATCAAATTTTGGAAGGCCAACGATGAAATCTAGTGAGATATCTTCCCATATTTTCTCCGGTACAAGTAGAGGTTGCAAAGACTAGTGGGTGCTAAGGCACGGTATTTGTTGAACAAATAGCGTAACATATTGCTTCATAGTTGGCTAGAAAAAGTTAGAAAAAATTATGTTCAAAGTCTTCAAATAACCCCCATGCCCTGCAGACAATGAATCATGAGATTCGGACAAAAGCTTTTACTTAAACGGAGTATTATCTAGGATCACCAAATGATTCTTAAAGTAGAGCTTATTGGCCACTACTTGAAAATTTGGATAAGAAGTGCAATCTTGTGAAAGTGAAGCCATTATTTCCCAAGCATATGTATCCATTTCAAGAGCTTTTTCAAATCCATAATATCCAATAAAATAGGAAGAGCCAAAACTAAAAAGTCAACATGTTGTGGACGTCGAAAAAGTGCATCTGTGCTCTTATTTTCTTTTCCAACCCCATAAATGATAGAAAAATAAAATGGTAGCAACTTCATAAGGAGCTTTTGTTGCTCATTCATTGTAACCTACTGTTCCAATAAATATTTAAGGCTAAAATGGTATGTTCTAACAAAGAAGCGATGTCTCAACAAGTAATGCCTCTACTTTTGTAAGGCAAGTACAAGAGCTAGCAATTCCTGATCATAAGTAGATTTTAAATGATTTGAGAAAGAAAACCCCCTATTAAAGTATGCAATTGGGTGGTCAGATTGGAGAAGTATTGCACCATCCCTTCATAAGAGGCATCACATTCTACTGTGAATAGTTGACTGAAATTTAGTAAACACAAAATTAGAACTAAAGTCAACACTTGCTTGAGGTTTTGGAAAGCCATTTCATCCACTGAAGACCATTTGAAACCATTTTTTAGATGAGATTAGTTAATGGTCTTGCAAGAATCCCATAATTCTTCTCAAACCTCTGATAATAACCTGTTAATCCCAAGAACCTTCGAAGCTCTTTCATGTTGGTTGGTGTGGGCATTCCAAAACTGCTTGAATTTCTCAAGATCTATAGCTATGCCCTTAGCAGATGCCATGTGACCTAGAAATGAAACTTCAGTTTGGCTAAACAAGTGTTTAGAGGCTTTAGCAAAAGATTTGTTGTCCAAGAGAAGTTGAAGGATATTTGTAAATGGTGAAGGTGTTGTTTAAATGTTTAGCTATAGACTAGGATGTCATCAAAGAATACCAAATAAATTTGGGAAGATTGGGCCTAAAAAGGTCATTCATAGCCGCTTGGAAGGTAAAAGGTGTATCGGTGCGATCAAATGATATGACTACAAATTCGTAATGGCCAGAATGAGTTTGATAGACAATTTTTGGAATATCAAGGGATTGATGTGTATTTGGTGACACTCAAATCTCAAATCTATTTTGGAAAAACGATGGCACCATGTAATTTATCTAAAAGCTCATTAATATTGGGTATAGGGTATTTATCAAGGATGGTAATTTACTTTAAGCCTTGGTAATCGACACACATACGCCAAGAGTTATCCTTTTTCTTGAATAAATGGACAAGGCTAGAAAAAGGTATAGTGCTAGGATGAACAAAACCTGATCGTAACAAATCCGAAACTTGATTTTCAATTTTAGAATTTTGCACATATAGATATAGATAAGGTTTGACATTTGGGGTTTTTGAATTTGGGAGTAATGGTATATTGTGGATGTGGGATTGAAATAGCAGAAGGGTATTGGGTTTTTGAAAGATAGATTCAAAATCATTAAGCAAAATTGAATTTTTAATTTTAGATAGGATGAGTACCTGATATCTCACTTTCTTTTGAAAAGTACTAAAATGTGGCATCAACTTGTGCTTTGTGAAGGACCCCCTAAAGCGTATATTGTTTGCCATTAAGATGAAAAATTAGGAAGATCTCATTCCAATTGGCTTGATTGTATTCAAGGAGGCAAGCCATTTAATACCCAAAACTAGATCAACACCACCAATTGCGAATGGGTAATAACCTTGGATAATCTTCAACCCTGGAAGCTATATATAGAAACATCTCGACAAATGCAATTACACTTAATGATGTCACCATTACCTATTTGAACTTCAAAAGAAGAAATAAATTAGATAGGCAACTTGACTTCTTTAACAATCTTCTCTACAACAAAATTATGTGTCAACCCACTATCAATCAAAATCATAATTTGGCATGCTTGTATGGTACCCAGAAAACTTCATTGTACTCCTAAAAGATTTGCCCAAATAGCATGGAAAGAAATCTCAGCCAAGTTTGTCACTTGTGGGTCATCGTCATCAACATTTTCTTCTTCTCCACTTGCTGGAAGTTCATTGTCCGTGAGCTCCATTAGAAAGAAGCTTGTTGGTTTGCATTTGTGACTTGAAGAAAACTTGTCATTATATCAAAAATAGAGACTCTTGGCAAATAGTTTTGTCGTTCAGCTTCCCAAGATCGAGTTTACAAAGGTTGGGTCATCGCTTGGGTAGCTGGAAAATTGCTTTATGAATTCACTTGAGCTATTGAGGTTTGCATGAATGATGTGTGGGACAATGGGCTGGGTCAATTGGATGTAGTCCAATTGGGCCGTTTGTTGCTATGATTTGGGCCTGGTTTGGGCTCAAATTCAAGAGCCAAACTCATGGCCTTGTACACCATCTTGGGTTTATGGATCCTAACATCAGCCTTTAGGTCTTCCTTTAAACCAATTAAAAATATGCCCAACAAACAATGTTTTGGCTAATTTGTGGTTCGTGAAGACCTCTTGGCAAATTTTTGACAGTATTCTTGAATAGACCTAGTTTGCTATATGTTGCAGAGACGTTCATTAGGATTTTGGAACTCTGCTGGACTATAATTTTCCTGCAATGCATTGACAAGTTCCTCCCAATATAGCAAATTTTTTTTGCAGTTAATCCAAGCAACAAACAATTGAGGGCATCACCTTCAAGATACAAAGTAACAATGTCGACTTTGAGTTCCTCCAAGGGTTTGATAACAGTGGAAAAATTTTTTGCCTTTAAGATCCAACCATGGGGATATCCACCTTCTAACTTCAAAATTCCATCTTTGTATTAGGGTGCCGTGAGAGACTCTTAAACCACCATGGATTATCCATGCCCTTGTCTTCTGCTCCTAACCATGCTGATCCGCCTTTTTTGCATTGGCCTTTCCCTTGCTGGATACATCGATATTGGTTTTCGCAAGCAGGGCCCCACTAGATTGGGCTTTGAGTGTTGCAACGTCTATTGCTAGAGATTCCAAGGTATTTAATTTGGAAGTGATGGCTAACAATTGTTGAGCGATGGGATCAAAATTTGGATCGGCTGCAAGATTGGTGTTTGGGTTGGGTGGGTCATTTTGGAGGTTGAACGATTGAGTGTTAACCATATTGGATTGAGTTGCTTTGATACCAAAATGATAAAGGTTGGACAAATTAAAAGGAAAAGAGAAAAATAGGATAAGAAAAATAGAAACTTTTTATTGACAACAAATCATGCAAGAATCTTGAATACAATTTGCAACCAATAAATATGTGCATATGGAGGGGACAATACTTCAAAAGATAACAAATATCAATAATCTTGACAATGTCCACCAAATTCTACAAGATATTTATACTAAATATTCATGTACTATTATGAACTAACATATAGAAACAAGCTCTTAGAAAGTAGGAAATAGTTGCTGATATGGCTTCAGTGGAAGTAGTGGAAGTTATGGAATGGTGGAAGTAGTGGAGTAGTGAAAGTTATAGGTAGAAGTAGTGTAATGGAAGTTGTGAGAAAGGCTTCGACCATATCTCTAGGATATTAAACATGTAATCCCAATAGCTGGCCAAGTTAGACTTGGTCAATTAAAAACTGATCCCCATTACATTTTCTCCATCATTTTTGTGAATAAGTCCACAAGGGTGAATCTGTATCAAATTCATTGTCCATCTTGTTAAGATGCCAAATTTTGTATGCCCTTTACAGGTAGTTGGTTCCAATATCCTTGTATAAGGTAAATGACAAACAATTAGCAAAAAAAACAATAAGATGGGAATATGTGATAAGAATTTTAGAACTTAAATTTAAAACTTAAAAATTCTAAAATTCAAAAATTTTGAATGTATAATTTATTTTCTTGTTTAGAAGAAACACCTAGGTACCAAATCCTTAAAACTCCAATTTAGAGTTTTGAGAAAAAAAGCTCCAAATTAGGGCTTTTGGAACAATTAATTTTTTAAATTTTGGAGACATCAAATATTTTGAGAAGTTAAAGAGTTAAATTATTAAAATTTTGAATATGCCAAATATCCTAAAATTTTAAAATTTAAAGCCAAATACAAAACTTTTTTTAGATGCCAAGTATCATGCTAAAAATCCAACTGCCCATTAAAATAATCCAAAAGATTAGTGGCAATAAAGAATGTAATTATATATACTTTGACATAAACAAACATATTGAATTAAAATCGCTGATATCGTTTCACTTTACAATGAATCAATCTGCATGTATCACAGTTAAGACGCAAAATTTTAGTATGCAACTCTCTTGTCTATTGCATCAAATATGCAACCACCGCATTTTCAATATCCTTTTTGATTATATATGGGAATGGTCGTAATAAAGGATTATCTCATTAAAAACTAAGTAATCATACCCTTCTTTTCATTTTACCCATTTATTAAAATGGGTCGAATCGGATTATTAGTTCACGTTAACAATCCAACCCCATTTTACGGTAAGTAGAGTTGAGTGTGGATGTAAAATTATGAATAACTTGAAATGACTTGATAAAACATCCCTCGTTTAGTGATAAGATATTTATTAGCATCTGATTTTTAAAGACAAGCGAAAGGATACGGTACAGGGAGTCCTGATCCAGCCAAAAGAAGCACAAGCACCCATACAAGTTGTCAAAAAGAATTAAACAGAAAATTCCATGTTAAAGATTTCTTCTCTCTGATTTTTATAGCAGAAGAATATGCACTAAAAAGAACAATTCAGGCGAATTAAATAAAGGAAAAGAACTCAAATATTTATAAATTAAATGCTATAGTTTAGGCGTGGGTGGGAGAGCGAAAGAGAGATCGAGGTCTCGAAGGATTGTGCTTGTGGTGGAGAGGGTCAGGTCCTGTGGGCACCTGTCTCGCCGAGTCCTGGGCCACATCCCCTGTTCTCTTCCCTTCAACATCCTTCTGAATCCCCTTCAATATTAATACATTACATCACCATTGCCTATATCTAGACACACACACATGTAGAGAGAGAGAAAATCCCATTTCAAAGAAGAAATTAAATGACGAAAAGGAAACAAATACCATCTGATATTCGATACTTTAAATACCTGTTTTAACTCTCTGCCGTTTGATACTTCTCCTCCACCTTCAAAATCTGCGGTCAAAAGAGACCATGAGCGTATATAACATACACATGTAAGAGTGTAACAATACATACATACATACATACATATATAGATATATATATATATATATATAGAGAGAGAGAGAGAGAGAGACTAACGACGGGGAATTGGGGATGAAAAAACTATAAGAGCGACCGTGAAACAGATGCAAAACCAAGTCGTACTCCTGCAAATCGCCATTAATCCTCTGCTACAGCCACATACAAAATGCAGAAATGCTTCAGAAGAACGGCGAACAAATTGTAGAGCTCATGTCGTTTAGCAGGCCTGCAAAAACAATGCTGCCCTCAAGTAACAGCGGAATGGGCAGAATTGGCATTTGCTCAATCCTCGTACGGCGGAGTCGCACGATTTTTTCTTGTTACCCAGCTGGCGGGCTACGTTAGTGACGATGTTCGAGGTCTGGAACCAGGGTCACCAGACCAGACCCAATCCTTGGTGGGCCCCCTCAGGACCTAGAAAGTATTATGATATAATTTTCGGATGAAATTACAAGACTAACCTATGCTTTAATTTACACGAAGCATGGTAGCATAAAGATTTTTAACAAAATAAGAATAAAAATAAAAATTTTAAAAAAATTATATTTAATAAAATTTTAGAATAAAAATTTTGATTCTCTAAAAAGTTTAAATGTCATCAAATGAGATAATTTAATTTCTATCACTAGAATGATACAATTTAGATTCTGTTTTATCACTTGTTTATACAATTATTATATTATCTTTTTAAATAATAACAAGCTTCTAAGTATTTTTATAATATTATATATTAATATATCACATTATGGATTATATTATATATATGACATATATATTATTATATTACAATAAATTTTAATATATATTACATAATTTAATAAATTATGTATTTACATACATAATATTATATATACGTGTGTGTGTGTGTGTGTAATACAATACAACATAATAAATTTTAATGTTTTAATATTATAATGTAAATTTTTAAATTTTTTAACTTTAATATGTTCCAATATATTAGAATTTAAATATTTTTCTAATTTTAAAATTCTTCTAACAAGATATATTTTTGTCTTTGAGATGGAGTAGTATGACTTTTGCAGAGCATGAATCTTAATTCATGGAGTTGTCCCCTTTTGCACAAACTTTGGTAGGGAATGAATAGGATGAATGCAAATTATTTCAAGAGGGGTTGAGATTGGAGATACATGCCAAAAGTAAGATGCAAAGGCACATATCTTTTGCAAATCTAGTTGAGGATACTATCAGGGCTGAGGAGATTGAGGTTACTTTTACCAGCCGTAGACAAGAGCGGTGTAAGGAGTGCCCCAACTGGCCCATTTGAGCGGAGAGAAGGACCGCCATTGAAGAGGCCCAGTTTGACTGTGTCATGGAAGGAGGGAGGGCTGGGTCATTGGCTACTCAAACAACTAGAGGGTCACAACAATTTCGAGAAATAGAGAGTGTGGCCAACCGGAGCATGACATCCATTGCTGTGGCATCTACAACTCAAGCTCCCTAATATTCCAAATGCAGAAGATTTCATCTAAGGGAGTGTATGAAGGGCACTGGAGCATGCTGCTGATGCGGCTAGACTGGACATATTAGGCAAGACTATCTCCAAACAATTACAGATATTGTGCCCTCTTCATAGAAGAGCTAACCCTAGGGGACACAGACTAGAGAGGTGGTAGCACAACCTAGTCGACCTACGACTACTAAGAGCTAGTAGAGGCTATAGGCTAGAGTTTTTGCAATGACTCGGTAGGAGGCTCAAGCTGCCTTAGACACTATCACAAATATGATTTCTTTACATGTCTTAGATGCATATGTGCTAATTAACTTAGGATCTATATATTCTTTTTTTATCACGTTCTTTAGCAGCTAAATTGGGGTTAAGGGTCGATAGATTAGAGTACAGTAAATTTATTTCTACCTCTATGGGAAAGACTCTAGTAATTGAATAGATATACAAGGATTACAAGTTAATTGTGAATGAGCAGAATTAGTGTTAAGTTTAATCCCTTTAGATATGCATGATATAGATGTGACTCTGGGCATGTATTAGTTAACCATGTATAAGGCTCGTGTGGATTGTTTTAGAAAGGAAGTTATATTCTAGTTGCCTAATGACAGGGAGGTATAGACTTGATCCAATATAGACTTGATTCCGGGGGCATAATCTATATCACGTGATCCCTACAGGATGGCACTAGCAGAGCTTAATGTATACATTTTGTGCACATTGATAGAATAAAAATTTTCCCCAAGGCAATGAACTAAGATGAATAAATTCTTTATTTATATTTATATTAGTGTTAATTGATTGTTTCACGTATTAGTATACCTATATGTATATGTCTATACATATGTGTGTGTGTGTGTGTGTGTAAGCAAGCAAGCATATAGATGTATATGCATAGTATACATGTACATCTATATGTATATGTGTGAGTATATATTTATGTATGTACAGCTGTCAATTGATCACTTATTTGTATGTATAATATATTTAATATATATGTATGTATGTATGTATATGTAAGTAAGTGTGTGTATATATATGTATATATATATGTATCTATAGCACATTTTATAAATATCTATAATATACAAATATATACATAAGTAGTTACATGTTTGTACATACATACATACACACACACAATTATATACATATATGTATATAAATAAGTATACACTAAATATGTATACATAAATATATATATATATATAGTAAATTTTATGTATATATTTATAGTACATTTTATAAATATCTATAATATACAAATATATACACAAGTAGTTACATGTGTGTACATACATACATACACACACACAATTGTATAAATATATGTATGTATATATATATGTATATAAATAAGTATGTGCTAACTATGTATACATAAATATATATATATATATATATATAAAAATTTACTAGCTTGAGTTTGGGGCTTAATTGAATATATGAATTAAAAGTGATAATAAACAATTATTTTCATATCTAATAATTACTTTATATTCCTATTGTAAAGATTACATTTCATGCTTATGAAGAATTACAAGTTAGATTTTAATATGAAAATATAATTTTGGTATTTTCTAAAATTTACAAACGCTGGTTTGCATTGGTAATATTTTACTAAATATTTTTAATTTTTTTTACTTTACCAATGCGTTTTTACGTCAATAATGTACAATTCTTGAATTTTTAAATTTTCTAAAATTGTTTGACATTTTCTGTTTTGGTAAAATTTCTGAATTAATTTTTTAATTTTCTTTTACTTTATTAACACTTTATGCGTCGATAAATTTACCAATGCATAATATGCTTGGATAATTAAATATTTTCTAACGCTATCATTGTGTTAGTCATTTTCAAATTAATAGTTTTTTATTTTGCTATTTTACAGACATAAAATTTGCATCGGTAGTGGGGAATCGCTCATTTCATTAATTTTGTAAAATTTACTGACACTTTTGTTGCATTGGTAATTAACCGACAACTTTATGCATTAGTAATTGTGACAAAAATTTGTTTTCATGCTACTTTCCCTTCGAAATATATGTATAACAAATCTCCAACAAGTTTATGGTAACATCCCAATCCAAAACTTTCATCATATACTCTATGTTTTATTTTGCATAAGTGTGTTTAGTGTGGTGATTAGTGGCTTAAGCTTAATTTTTAAAAAAACCCTTAATCTTTAAGGATAAGAAGGTTATTTTGCAATTAAAAAAAAAAAGAAGAAGAATGAATGAATAAGTAAAATAATATATATATATATATATATATTAATTCATGGCATCGTGTTTCGCATGAATACCTAGGAAATAGTAATAATAAAATAATAATAATAGTAATAAAATAATAAAAATATTCATTTCTCACTGTCTTAATGCACCGCTTCATTTGGGAGGCACTAATTAAAAACTTTTCATTGCATAAGTCGAGCACAACGAGAAGAAAACAAAAGAAAAGAAAGAGAAAAGAAAATAGGGAGAAGACGGGAGCTAGGAACCCGAATGCAGAGACTCCATTTGATAATTAAGAACTGTGTAAGTAGGAGAAATTAAGAGGTTTTCAGTAATAAGAGAAAATTTTGAGGTTAATGGGTTTTGTGAAGACATAAATGAATTAGTAATTTAAAATTGTTTTGAAAGATTGTTAAAATAATTTAAAGAGGGTATGAATAAATTAGTTAGAACCATGAGAACTTATGAATAGAGGGAAAAGTTGAAAGGAGTAAAGAATCCAATAGCATTGCCAATACAATGTCACTTCTCGAGTGTTGACACTCTCAATTAATGGATGTACATGATTTATAGTGATGTCTTGCAGAATAGTCTAGGTTGTGTACTTATATAAGAGGGAAAAATCATTATTTATGTTTCCAGAAAGTTTAGACCTCGTGAATTAAACTACCCTACACATGATTTAGAGCTAAATGCTGTAGTGTTTGATCTAAAAATTTGGAGGCATCACCTGTATGGGGAGAAATGTCAAATCTACACAGACCACAAGAATTTGAAGTATGTCATGACTCAAAAAGAATTAAATTTAAGGCAGAGATGGCGGATTGAACTTATTAAAGACTATGACTACACCATCAAATATCACCCAAGAAAAGCAAATGTGGTTACGATGCACTCAGTAGGAAATCTTCAGGTGGCATTTTATCTCACATCAAGACAATGTAGCTACCCTTATTAGTGAGTTAAGATATTTGAATGCAAGATTATCAATTGGTAGTTGTGGAGCCCTACTAGAAGATTTTTCGAGTCAGACCTCACGTTTAATTATAGAGTTGTTATGTTTTGGCTTCCATTCTTAACTTTCTAATGATATTTTTGATATGCTTGGATCTGCATGCTCAATAGGTGAATTAGTTTTATTTCTAAATTATGATCAATGGATTTTTATCTTACGATGTGGTATTCTATATCAGCTATACTAGATTTATCAACTGTTTTTATTTATAGTATTATGCAATATTTTATATTTCACTGGTTTTAGTTAGAAGACCATTTACTGGGATGCAAGTTTCACCACTTATTTATTTGTCAGATTTCAGCAGTAGAGACCTGTAACAACATTACGTGCATCCAGCATACTTGCATTTTGAGTCTAGAAAAGTTGGGCCACACTCTTGTCGATAGTAGCTAGTTTGGGTTGTCACTTAATGAGTAAAAGTTAAATAGTTGTATTGTTTGTAAATGTTGTTTTGGAAAAGAGGAGCTATGTAAAATAATTATGTTTTCAGTTATGATAATGACTTAGATTTTCTATTACATCATGTCAAATTAGGTAGTATTATTTAGTCCTCTAGAAGTGAGTTATGTAATTAACTTAACAGGTACGATAGTTGAATAAGGTTTGGCCTTCTTCGGTGAATCCTGGGCAACGGAGGTTATTAAACCCTATCCACTATTACACCTCACTCGAGTTATAGGATGGTGTGTGACATTTATGGTCAGAAATTGTGTCGGTAATCCGACCCTCACAGTTTTGTTGGAAAATTTGTGTCAAAAATTAATGTTTTTCTTGCAGTGGCATTCATCATTAACCAATGCATCTATATTATCCCTAAAAATTCCTCCTTGGCTTTTGCTTATAGACTTAAGCAATTTTTTGTCCTTCAAATTGCTCCCACTGATGCCCTAAATCTGGTCCAACTTTAGTTGTGGTTCCACTATTGGAATTGCACAATACTTATTTCTCATACAGTTGGTCATTTTTGGCTCAGCTCTAGTAAGAAACTCTAATTTTTTTGACTTTTGTCTAGCAATTTAACTAGTAAAAATTTCCCCCACTGCTACAATCTCATTTCTACTATCTTCTGTTTGTTACTATCCTCCATGTGTTTAATTTGTAGTTTGCTAACTAGCTATCACTTTTGTACCTCGACAAATTTCTCTCCTAGTGCTTTGCTTCATTTTTTTCTCTTTTTTCCCTTGTTGTTATGCTTTTGTGAGACTCTTCTGTCTACTAAATGGTGGTACAGTCAACTGGAGATATGCCAAGTAAGAAACAAGAGTTAGTTCCACCATTAATGTTGAGAGTAGATATGATCAAGTTGAATTGTGAGAACAATAAGGTTATAGTGATCTCACTAAACACACGATATCACTAGAAATCCAAACACATAGAGTGATGTCACTATTTGATCTAGGAAATTATACATTTAAAAGATGTAAGTATATGTAAAATAAGATGAAAGGACAACGTGGCAGGCGTAGTTTCCAATGGGTCGTTAATTAACAATCTTAAAAGTATATATTTCTATTTTTGAAATCAAAATTTCAAAAATATTATTCTTCCAAACTAAGTTTAGAAGTAGTTTTGGAGCATACGCTCCAAAAACTAAAACATTAGCTCCAAAAACTAAGCATAACCTTTCAATATACTCATTTTCTAAAGCAAGTTGATCTACTTATATTTTTAAAAATTTGTTATATACAATATATTCTATTATATAATCTCTTATAATATATAATTGTGTATGTGTATTTTATTCTATTATATATTAAAATATACAATATAATAATAACATATTATATAAACACCTATTAAAATATATGTACAATTTTATATGCGTGTGCGCATGCACATATTTATACATATCATGTGTGTATATACACACAGACATATATAATATATATTATATAGTATACTAAAATTGTATATTATATAATATACTACTTTATATGCTATACATACATCTATGATGTACGTATGCATACACATCATTTTATCATCCAATGTTCTATTTTTTTTACATAAACCATTACCTCAAAAATAATGCTTAAAATAATACATTTTCAAAAACATGCTTAAAAACTATATGATAAAAGAATAATGTTCAATTGCCTTTAAAATACTATATCTCAAAAATATGTCTCTATTATAACCATGTATTTTTGAAATTGAAAGAGAACGGCTCCTAAACCTTTAGATCAAAAGATGTTGCCATCTTGAGAAAATTGGCATAAGATAAGTGAATAATTGGTGTTAAGTGAAAGTTGGAGATGTAAGAATATATTTCTTGTCTACACTTGAATCAATGAATGAAAATTTTATTCTTTTATTTGTTTATTGGTACCAACTCGTGCTTGTCTTTTTTTAATATGCTCCTTTTAATTATTGTGCCTAATAGTCCAAAGATATATATGATAGAGGTGAACGGATATGATGAGAGTATTACTTGAAATTCATTCCACCTATAAGTTATATTCTTAAACATTCATTATCACATAATTACTAATTCAATATTAATAATTTGAATGGTCAATTACATGCTTATGTGTCCAATGGCTGATATGAATAATCTCAATATCACTTCACAATAAGTATAAAGGTGTTAATTATAAAATGATTACACTGGACTGACAATAGAAAATATCAATTATTATTATGTCAATGATAGTTCTTTTTGCTACAGTGGCACAAGTGACCCTTAGACCTAAGAGTACAATGATAGCCTTTGTAATATTTTCTCATACATTGATGTTATCAATTTAACTTTATTAAAGTTAGGCATAGTGGTGATTGAGTATGTTAAGTGTTACATGAAAATTTATATACGTTGAATGAAAAATTTATTCTCTTTGAGAAAAATGATGTCCTAAGCATTCCACATAGTTAATGACTTGTGAAATCCATGCCCTTAGCAAGCATTAATTAGAAAGGGTGGTCTAATTCATACATATTGTTTATTCAAAAATTAATAAGTATAGTTATTGGGATTACAGGTTTAACAATAAAATCCATACCGTATTAATCTTGATTAGGACATGGATAACAGATGGATTGAATGTCATGATAACTATGTGGTTATATGATTCAATTACCTTTCATACCACCTCTAATAGAGTCATCATATACCACTTACAAGTATCACTCATGGTCTTTAGAGACATCAAATTAAATTTATTTTAATTATAAGTAATAAACATAAAAAAAATGTTTCATGAATTAAATAGAATGTGATTGATTGAACCAGATGACATCTTTGCTGCTATGTTTAGTGTGAACTTAATAAGGTCACATACAAAATGATCAGCAGGATTGGAAATTTTTAGATTATTTTATAATTAATATAAATTCCGCGAATTAAGCGATAAACACATGCTAATATTTTTATTTGTCACTTTTACCCTTCACTAAAAAAGTAAATGTCTTTAGATTAAAGTAAAGATTTTTAAAGAAAGGACCCCAGTCAAAAAGGAAATGCTTTCTCAAGTCCCAAAACCACAGGAGGGTGCCAAGTTTAGTGTAAATTTGATAAGGTCACACACAATAGGATTAATTGTAATACCCCTTATTTAGGGGTGTTTATAAATTTTAACAACATAAGGACGAAATCGAATAAATTAAAATTGTTGGGGACTGAATCGAGTAGGATCAAGAAACCAGGGACTAACTTGCAAGAAATCAGGAATTTCAGATCCATCGGATTCCCGCAGATACGGATAAATCAAGATCTGATCAAATCCGTGAGATTTGGTGAATAAATCTAAAACTTATCAGGGGAATAGGTTAAGATCAGAGATTCGAACGAAAGCCCTCAACTTATTTAAGCATTCGTCCTAAATCTCTAGTTAAAAATTAAGTTTTAAACTTGAAAATCGGTCTCAACAGACCTTGATCAAATTTCCAGAATTTTGGCGACTGTCGACCGTTGATTTATCAAGAAGGTTGTTGCATTGCCATCGCCGAGGACTTCTTTCATCAGTTTGATGATCAATTCTTAAAGATTGGCTTGAATCACTAACTGATTCAACAAAAATAGGTAAGCAATCTTATTATTGCATTCGGGGGGGGGGGCTATTCGGGTAATGAAGAATAGACCCGGAATGATCCAGGTCTGGACTGGGTTCAGGAAGTTGGGGCACGGCCCGAATGGGCCGGCCCTTGCTAGTTTCTAGGCTAGATCTGTGGCTGTTGGGCTTGGACGGACCCAAGCCCATGATCCAAAAGCAGGAAATAAAAAATATATATTAATAAAAGGGAGGAATAAAAGAAAAACCAACTGGTTCACCTAGGTATTAACTGGTTTTCTACCGTTTTAGGGGTGGGTTTAATAGATAATTTAATTAATTAATTGTTTTAATTCTGGCTCGCCATTTTTTTGTTCATTTTAGCCTCGGTTCAGGACATTTTATATTAAGTTATGCAGAGAACCGACCAGTTCAGCAAATAAAAGGCCGATTCACACGGTTTTTGACCGGTTTATTTCTGGTTCATTGCATGATAGAATGGATAAATAATTAAATTAACTGTTTAAAATTTGGTTCAGTAAAAATAACCTTGTTTTAAGGTCAGTTCAAGGGCATAAATACATCAAATCGGCCGGTTCAGCATACAAGAGGCTAGTTCAATGTTTTTAAGCCGGTTCAGTACTTTTTAAACAGGTTCCAGGTCGGTTCAGTGTTTTGAAAATTAAATTATGACCGATTCAGTGGATTGAAGTCCGGTTCATGGCCGATTCACCCTTCTAATGACCAGTTCATGGCCGATTTAACCTTCTAATGGTCGGTTCATCATCGGTTCATTACATTAAGTGATAGTTTAGGGTTTAAACATACTGGTTTTGATGTTTTAGGGGAATGGTCTACGACTTTGATACTTGGTTCATGAATTATTTAATTGGTTCGGGACTTTAATAGTCGTAGTAGGGGTTCGAGCACGAAAACCTAGAATTTTATTTGGTTTTATGATTAGAAAATTTACTTTATTGATTATTAGAGACATAAATTGAAATATATTATTATTTCATGATTTTATATTGATCGTACGATTTTGGTTGAGCTCATATTGTTAAATATTGGAATTTTCCGATCTCCGTCGTTCTATGAGTAATAATGTGTATTTATGAGACTTTCTACTTTCCATATCTGAAATAAATCTGTTTTTATATCATTATATGTTTTCTGAAAATCTGAGACAAGGGACATGCATGTAATTTTGAAATTATTTTGGAAACCTGTCTGTTATTTATACTTGATTCAGTTTTATATCAGTAAATGGGAATATTCAGTTATTCTGTTTTGTTATTTCTGGAAAATAATATTTTGAAGGAGTTTCAGATTTTTGAACACTATAGTTAACGGCATTATGCGTTAGGCTAATCTGCACCCTGTACAGGTCCCCATTTAGCAAGGGTGATGGTGATAGACATTTCAAATCTCTGTTTATTAGTTTTGGCTTATTTGCACCCTGTACAAGTCTCCATCTACTAGGGGTGATGGTGCTAGACATTTCAAATTTCTGTTATCTAGCATGGCTAATATGCTGTCGTTCTGTTATCTAGCATGGCTAACATGTTGCTGTTTTGATTATCCGGGCATACTGATGGGTTGCCATCCTATTATCCGGGCATTTGTTGTTATTCTAATTACCGACTGACTGTGTGTCATCGTCTTGATTATCGGCTAATTGTGTGTCCCATTCTATTTCCCGATATATGTTATGTTCAGGTTTACGAACTCCCTAAATTATGAAAAGTGTTTGTATAAAACCTGTTTTCTATAAATTATGTGTTATATTTGTATGCATGTCCTTTGTTCTCATAGATGCAGACTATTATTCACTGAGTCGATAGACTCACCCTTATTTTTTTTTAGATTTTGAGTACGTTGGTCCAGTGGATCCTGCTATCTGAGAGGAGTTCTGCATTATCAATTATTTCTGTTTAAACTTTATTGTTCAGAGTTAGTTATTCTGTTTTTATTAGACTTTGTACTCTTGGGATTTTAATATGTTCCACTTGACTATAGACAGGAATTCTATTTGTGTTGACAGTTTAATTAGTGTGGTTTGGATTTTATTTATATCAGACTTTCTGTTTTTCAGTTAAATTCTGTAGTTATGTTAGGCTTGTGGGGTTAGGATTTATTCTGACCCTTGCGCCGGTCACGTATCTGATTTTGGGTCGTGACAAAGTTGGCATCAAAGCTCTAGATTTTTTGTGGTCAATGGAGTAATTGTTCATCTGTAGAGTCCCAATTGTGGTTGTGAGCCAGCCACTCTCATAATCAAGATGCCATAGAAGGGCAAGTAGGAGTTTTCTGTTCTCTGAATTCAGTTGCTAATCTGCTCTTATCTTTGTTCTTACTTGTGTCATGTGTTGTTTGAAATCTTTTGATAAATGGACCCTTCATATGAAAATCATGATCAAGAACTCAATGTCGAGAATTTTGGGACTCCCGAGATGCCACGAGACAAGTCATCCTCTTCGAGATATGGTTGGATAGACAGCCTTCCGTGCCAGCACGAGGTAGAGGGTAGGGTGGAAACAAGGCTAGAGGAAGAGTACCTGACTTATCGGCACTTCGGATGGGTTGGCTGAGGTCTTACTTAGCATTTAGAAGACTTGAGAGATTCTCTTAAAGATTAGGCAAGAGTTGGTTCAGAGGAGTCAAGAGGTCCATGCCGATACTATTATAGCACAGGCAACCTCAAAGCGTTATTAGCATGAGATCGAACTCGATACTCAAGTCATGGACTTTCTTAGGTTTAAGCCACCTACCTTTTTCGAAAAAGGGCCTACGAGGATCCACAGCATTTTACAAACTCAATGGAAGTCATAATTGAGGTGATGAGGTGCTCTGGTCTAAGGTGCATTAAGTTAGCCGCTTGCAGATTATATGATTTGGCTCAGTCTTGGTATAAGACCACGTTATCTAGGAGCCTTAAGGAGGCAACACCGATGATTTAGGAGAAACTTGTTAGTGCATTTATGAATAGGTTTATATGGGAAAATAAGAGAAATCAGCTAGTAGTAGCATTCAAGTGTCTTCGACAGAGCGCTGACATGACAATGTCGGAGTATAATGCTGTTTCAATCATTTTCCTCGATAAACTCTGCACTTGGTAGCTGATGATATTATGAAGCCAAGAGATTCATCAAAGGGTTGGTGGCACCCCCATTTCATGCTCTAGCTTCACAAAAAGGGAAATACACTTATGTCAAGGCATTGAATGCTGTCCAAGCGATCGAAACTAGAGAATTTGAGCACATGGGCGAGGTTCGGGTGGCAGAGGATGCAGTTAGACCAGGAGAGGCTAGGCGTGTGTATATGCCCTGACTAGACATGATGCTCAGGCGTCTAACGCCGTGGTTATAGGTATGATCACCATTTGTTCCTTTAATACATGTACACTATTTGATCCTGGATCTATTCATTCTTATGTATCTTTAGTTTTTGCTACTCGGTTCAAGTTTCCATCTGCTCTCTTGGAGCAACCTTTCTTCATGACTACCTTGGTAGGGGACCTAATTTGGTGATACAAGTGTATAAGTCTTGTTCAGTTTAGATAAAGGATAGAGAGTTCACAGCGAACCTGATCCTCCTCAATATTTCTGACTTCGATGTGATCTTGGATATGGATTGGTTGGTTCTTGTTACGCCATATTGGATTGCCATACCAAGAATGTGAGATTCAATATACCTAGTGAGCCACAAGTTATGTTTCAGGGTGATTATAACTTAGCTCCTATTCGAGTTATATCATTTATGAGGGCTAAGCATCTGTTATTTAAAGGGTATCAGGGATTGTCGTTGATGATAGCAAGATTCAGGCAGCACAACAGTGGCCTACACCTAAGTCTATTACCAAGATCCATTGTTTTCTTGGCTTAGCTAGATATTATTGCCGTTTTGTGAGAGACTTCTCTAAGTTAGCTGCCTCTCTGACTCGACTGACCCAAAATGGGGTAAAATTTTAGTAGTCAGATGCTTGTGAAGAGAGTTTTTAGACACTTAAGAGTCGCCTAACTTCAACACCTATTTTAGCATTACCGTCTGGGATAAAGAGACTATCAGTATATTGCGATACTTCTAGAGTGGGCCTGGGTTGTGTATTGATGCAAAATGATTATGTTATAGCTTACGCATCCAAATAGCTTAAAAAATATGAGTAGAACTACTCCACTCATGATTTGGAGATGGCTACAGTTGTGTTCCCACTAAAGACATGGAGGCATTACCTATATAGAGAGCCTTACGAGATCTACACTGATCATAAGAGTTTGAAGTACATATTTTAGTAAAAAGATTTAAATCTCTGGCAAAGAAGATGGATGGAGTTACTTAAAGACTATTATTATACTATCTTATACTATCCTAGCAAGGCCAATGTAGTTGCGGATGCATTAAGCAGGAAATCCATGGGGAGTTTAGCGCACATAGCTTCAGTAAGACGATCATTAATAGAAAAGATCCATGGGCTAGAGCGAGGAGGCATACGACTTCGGATGGACCAATTTAGGATATTATTGGCTCATATGCACTCTCGGACATCCTTACTCGAGCTCATCAAGATCAACCAAGACAATGATGCAAAGTTGTTAAAAACCAAGGAGGAGGTTCAGACAGGAAAGCACGCTGAGTTCAAGCTCGATACCGAGAGAGTTTTGAGGTGTAATACCCGTATCTGTGTACCTGATGTTGATGACTTGAGGAGAGCTATTCTGGAAAAAGCTCACAGTTCTAAGTATACTATTTATCCCGATTCCACCAAGATGTATCAGGATCTCAAACAACTATATTGGTGAGAGTGTATGAAGCGGGACATAGCAGATTTTGTATCTCGGTGTTTAACCTGTCAGCAGGTTAAGGCTAAACATCAAAGACCTGCAGGATTGCTTCAGCTAATAGAGATCCCAGAATAGAAATGGGAACGGATTACCATAGATTTTGTCACGGGTTCGCCACGGACCCTTAGAGGATTTGATTCTATCTAGGTAATAGTAGATAGATTGACCAAGACAGTGCACTTTTTTCTTGTAAAGACTACTTACGACGTCTCCTGATATGCGCAATTGTACATAGATGAGATAGTTAGACTCCATGGGGTACTAGTATCTATTATTTTAGATCGAAGATCTCAGTTCACTTCTAAGTTTTGGAGAGCCCTTCACTAGGCTTTGGGTACTCGGCTAGATCTTATTACAGCTTTCCATCCTCAGACTGACGGGTAGTCTGAGAGGACTATTTAAATCTTCGAGGACATGTTCGAGCATGTGTCCTGGATTTCGGCGGTAACTGAGCTAGTATTTGCCATTGATAGAATTTGCTTATAATAATAGTTACCAGTCAAGTATTCAAATGGCACCTTTCGAGGCATTATATGGTCGACATTGTAGATCCTCGATTGGATGTTTGAGGTAGGAGAAGCTAAGCTTTTAGGGCCAGAATTGGTATAGGATGCTATAGATAAAGTTCAGATAATCAAACATAAGTTACTCTCCACTCAGAGTCGTCAGAAGGCTTATGTAGATCAACACCGATGAGAGCTGGAGTTCTCCATTGGGGAGCATGTGTTTCTGCAAATATCACTGATGAAGGGTGTTATGCGATTCGAAAAGAAAAGAAAGTTAAGTCCACGTTATATTGGCCCATTCGAGATCTTGGATCATGTCGGCACAGTAGCTTAGTGGCTAGCTCTTCCACCTGAGTTTTCCACGGTGCATCCTGTGTTTCACGTGTCTATGTTACAGAAGTATTTATCAGATCTCTCGCACGTGTTAACACCGCAGGAGGTAGAACTAGGATTATATTTATCTTATGAAGAACAGCCTGTGGCTATCATCGATCGACAGACTAAAAAACTAAGATCCAAGGAAATAGCATCTGTGAAAGTGTTATGGAGACATCACACGAAGGATGAAGCAATGTGGGAACTAGAGGAGTCGATGCATACTAGATACCCTCACCTATTTGAGACACAAGGTTAGCTGTTACTCTTGTATTTTAAATTCGGGGACTGAATTTATTTTAAGGGGTTAAAACTGTAATACCCCTAATTTAGGGGTATTTATGAAATTTTAATAACATAAGGACTAAATCGAATAAATTAAAATCATTGGGGACTGAATCAAGTAGGATCAGAAAATCGAGGACTAACTTGCAAGAAATCAGGAATTTCAGATCCATCAGATTCCCGGAGATACGGATAAATCAAGATCTGATCAAATTCGTGAGATTTGGTGAAGAAATCTAAAACTTATCAAGGAAATAGATTAAGATTAGAGATTCAAACGAAAGCCCTCAACTTATTTAAGAATTCATCCTAATTCTCTAGTTAAAAATTAAGTTTTAAACTTGAAAATCGATCTCAGCGGACCTTGATCAAATTTCCAGAATTTTGGCGACCGTCGATCATTGATTTATCAAGAAGGTTGTTGCATCGCCCTTGCCAAGGACTTCTTTCATCAGCTCAATGATCAATTCTTGAAGATCAGCCTAAATCACTTACTGATTCAACGAAAACAAGTAAGCAATCTTGTTACTGCATTCGGGGGGGACCTGTTTGAGTAATGAAGAATAGACCCAAAATGATCCGAGTCACTGGGTTTAGGAAGTTGGGCCACGGCCCGAATGGGCCGACCCTTGCTAGGTTCTGGGCTAGATTCGTGGCTGTTGGGCTTGGACGGACCCAAGCTCGTGATCCAGAAGTAGGAAATAAAAAAAATATTAATAAAAGGGAGGAATAAAAGTAAAACCAACCGGTTCACCTAGGTATTAACCGGTTTTCTGCCGATTCAGGGGTGGGTTTAATAGATAATTTAATTAATTAACTGTTTTAATTCCGGCTCACCATTTTTTTGTTCATTTTAGCCCCGGTTCAGGACATTTTATATTAAATTATGCGAAGAACCGGCCGGTTCAGCAAATAAAAGGCCGGTCACATGGTTTTTGACTGGTTTATTTTCGGTTCATTGCATGATAGAATGGATAAATAATTAAATTAACTGTTTAAAATTTGGTTCAATAAAAATAACCTTGTTTTGAAATCGGTTCAAGGGCATAAATGCATCAAACCGGCCAGTTCAGCATACAAGAGGCAGTTCAGTACTTTTTAAACTGGTTCTAGGTTGGTTAAGTGTTTTGAAAATTAAATTATGACCGGTTTAGTAGATTGAAGTCCGGTTCATGGCCAGTTCACCCTTCTAGTGACCGGTTTAACCTTCTAATGGCTAGTTCATCATCGATTTATTACATTAAACGATAGTTTGGGTTTAAACATACTGGTTTTGATGTTTTAGGAGAATGGTCTACGACTTTGATACTTGGTTCATGAATTATTTAATTGGTTCGGGACTTTAATGATCGTAGTAGGGGTTCGGGCACGAAAACCTTGAATTTTATTTCATTTTGTGATTAGGAAATTTACTTTATTGATCATTAGAGACATAAATTGAAATATATTATTATTTCATGATTTTAGATTGATCGTATGATTCTGGTTGAGTTCATTTTCTCAAATATTGGAATATCCGAATCTTCGTCGTTTTGTGAGTAATAATGTGTATTTATGAGCCTTTCTGCTTTCCATATCTGAAATAAATCTGTTTTTATCATATACCTATTTTCTAAAAATCTGATTAAATTCTGTTAAATTATATAACAAGGGATATGCATGTAATTTCTAAAATTATTTTGGAAACCTGTTTGTTATTTATACTTGATTTAGTTTTATATCAGTAAATGGGAATATTCAGTTAATCTGTTTTATTATTTCTGGAAAATAATATTTTGAGAGAGTTTTAGATTTTCGAACACTACAACTAACGGCATTATGCGTTAGGCTGATCTATACCCTATACGGGTCCCCATTTAGCAAGAGTGATGGTGCTAGACATTTCAGATATCTATTTATCAGTTTTGGTTGATTTGCATCCTGTACGAGTCCCCATCTAGCAAGGGTGACAGTGCTAGACATTTTCAAATTTCTGTTAGCCGGCATGGCTGATATGCTACCGTTCTGATTATCTGGGTATACTGATATGTTGTCATCCTGTTATCCGGGCATTTGTTGCTATTCTGATTACCGGCTGACTATGTGTCATCGCCTTGATTATCAACTAACTGTGTGTTGCCGTTCTATTTCCCAATATATGTTATGTTCAGGTTTACAAACTCCTTAAATTATGGAAAGTGTTTGTGTAAAACCTATTTTCAGTAAATCACATGTTATATCTACATGCATGTCTTTTGTTCTTATAGATGCAGATTATTATTCACTGGGTCGATAGACTCACCCTTTTTTTTTTCAGATTTTGAGTACGTTGGTCCGGTGGATCCTGCTATCTAAGAGGAGTCCGCATTATCAGTTGTTTCTATTTAAACTTTATTGTTCAGAGTTAATTATTCTGTTTTTATCAAACTTTGTATTCTTGGGATTTTAGTACGCTCCACTTGACTACAAGCAGGAATTCTATTTGTGTTGACAATTCAGTTAGTGTAGTTTGGATTTTATTTATATCAGACTTTCTATTTTTCAGTTAAATTATGTATTTCTGTTAGGCTTGTGGGGTTGGGATTTATTCTGACATTTGCGTCGGTCACGTATCTGATTTTGGGTCGTGACATTAACACAATCAGAACTTTTTTAGATTATTTTATAATTAATATAAATTCCATAAATTAAGTGATAAAACACGTGCTAACATGTTTACTTGTCAGTTTTACCCTTTATTAAAAAAATGAAATATCTTGAGACTAAACTAAAGATTTTCGAAGAAAGGTCCCTAGTCAAAGAGGGAACACCTTCTCAAATCCTAAGAACCGTAGGCGGTTACTAAGTCTAGTGTGAACTTAATAAATTTGCACACAAAAGGATTAGGACAATTAGAGATTTTTAAATTAAGTGATAAAACACGTGCTAAAATATTTATTCATCACTTTTACCCTTCATTAAAAAAAATGAAATGTGTCAAGCCTAAACTAAAATTTTTTAAGAAAGAGTCAAAGAGGAAACGCCTTCTCAATGGGAGGCTGCGATCTTATGCCTAAGATATACAAATTTCAAAGTGGGACAACTCTTGGATATACTAATAAACAATTAAAAAATAAAAAAATAAAATTTATAATAATTATAAAATAATGTAAAATATAAAAAATAGAAAAATACTGCAAGAAATTTTGTCAGAAAAGTCATAGGAAAAGTTGCTAAATATGCTGCCAGAAATCTATTAAAAATTCTATCAGAAAATTTTTGATAAAAAAGTCTGTCAAAAATTCCATCAAAAAATTTCTAATGAAAAATTCACTCTGTCAAAAATTTTTTAATAGAACTTCCAATAGAAATTTCCATCATAAATTTTCTGACGGATTTTTCCCTCAAAAAATTTTTGATAGGGTGAATTTTCTGTCGAAAATCATTTTTGATAACCTTTTTTCTAGTGATACTTTTTTTGTCAGAAATTCTATCAAAAATGGACTTTTTCTAACGAAAATTGTTGTTTTTCCAACAGTACCTTTGAAACTTTCTATTTTATTTTGATATTAATTCAAATTATAGATAAATATTATTTGTCGATGTTGCTTAAATGAGATTTATAAATTATCAATTATTTAAAAAAAAATTGATATATGTGAGCTAATAAGCTGAGCTAAGCTACTCATGAACTTAGTGCGAGCTGAGTGTGAGCTAAGAAAATAAGGTCACTTAAAAAATGAGCTGAGTTAAGCTTAAACTGAGGGTAGCTCAGCTCAGCTCAACTCAACTCATTTTCACCCCTGGCTGCTGTGGTACTTTGACAATATGTTTCTAAAGACTGATTTGCACTTTGCACCCCCAAAATAGAAGATTTTAGCACTTTGTATCTCAAAAATTTAAAATTGGCATTTTGCACCTCAAAAATAGGGGTTTTTAGCATTTTGAACAAAAAAATTTTAAATTTGACACTTTGCACCCCCAAAATTTTAAATTTGGCTCTAAAACCTCTCAAAATTACAAAAAGTGCACCGTATCTTTAATTGCTTATTAAAATTAAGAGTAAATTTCGAATTTCATGAAATAAAGAGTAAAAAGATCATAAAAAACTTGAACCTTTCATTCTTTTTGTTATTTTCGCTCTATTTAATAAATTTTCACTTAATTTATACACGTATAAACAGCATGTAAAAGATTAAAAAAATTGGTATTGCTCAAAATTTTAAAATTTTAAAACTAAAAATAAAGTTTTGATAAAAAAATATATATTTGTAGTGACTATTTTAATTCTTAATTTTTCTAAATATTTTATACAAAAATAATTATTTGAAGTAACTCTTATAGTTCTTTATTTGTCTAGTATTTTATATATAAATAATTATTAGTTCTTAATTTGTAACTGATTATAATTATTTGAAGTAACTCTTATAGTTCTTAATTTGTCTAATATTTTATACAGAAATAATTATTAGTTCTTGATTTGTAACAGCTTAAAATTTTTAGTTTTTAAATTAAGAACTAAAATAGCCACTTCAAAAATTTTTTATATTTTTTTTATCAAAAATTTACTTTTAGTTTTAAAATTTTGAATATGTAGAAAATTTATGGTCCATGTGCATTTGAAAATTTTAATTTACTTGGTTTAAATTCTAATAAGAAACATTAATTTTGAAGTAATTATTGTAACTCTTAATTTGTCTAGTTTTTTATACATATATAATTATTAGTTTTTAATTTGTAATAAATTAAAATTTTTCATTTTTAAATTAAGAACTAAAATAACCACTTCAAATTTTTTTATCAAAATTTTATTTTTAGCTTTAAAATTGTCAAATTTTGAATAATAACAAATTTTTTAATCTTTTACATACTGTTAATATGTGTATAAATTAAGTTGAAGTTTATTAAATAGAGTAGAAATAACAAAAAAAATAAAAAGGTTCAAGTTTTTTTATAATTTTTATACTCATCATTTACGTGAAATTATAAATTTACTTTTAGTTTTTAATGAGCAATCAAAAATATTGTGTACTTTTAGTAATTTTGAGAGGTTTTGGAGTCAAATTTAAAATTTTGGAATGTAAAGTGCTCAAACTTCTATTTTTAGGATATAAATGCCAAATTTGAAATTTTGGGGTGCAAAGTGTTAAAAACTCATATTTTTTGTATACAAAGTGTCAAATTTAAAATATTAGGTGTAAAATGCCAAAACCCCTTATTTTAAGAGTACAAAGTATAAATTAGTCTATTTCTAAATGGGTCCGAACTTGCAATGTAATTACAACAAAAAAGATCTAATCCAACTGTATGGTAGAAGACCACAAAAGATTTAATGCTCAAATTTCAGTCCCTCAGCTGTTGGAAATTTAATTAAAGTAGAAAAGAATCTATGATTGTTAAAGTTTTGGTTCTTTTAAACAATGAAAATAGTGCTTAGAATATATTAACCAATTACTGCCAGTTTTACTTCATGTACTGTAGGTCAAACTCAAAATGTTGCCAAAGGACACGAAAGCGGCTTTATTTTGGGATGCATCCTTTCTAAGGTGATGTTTGTAAATGCTTCTGGAAAGTTACAAATTAAAGATTAAAGTAGAAGTTGGGTAGAAGTATATTATATTGAGAAATTAGGTGTATTTGTAAAATAATTTATAAATTAATCTAAAATAGTAAAATTTAATATTTGAAACGTAATTTTTATAATTTGCTTAAGAAAAAGAAAAATTATTAAAAAATTATATAAAAAATGCCATTGGATAATTTTGGACTTTAAAAAAATTCAAAAAAATCTAAAATAATTTTCACTTAATTACAAGAGTGTCACTCATAATTGGCAGTGCCCTTCCCCTCTTTTAGAATCTGTTTATAAGCCTTCTTTTTCTTATTTAAAGTGAAAGAAAGTAAAATTTTAAAACACTTCAGAACTGATTGTGTGCATTGAAAGATTCAAAATCACTTCTCACAAATGCCCTTAAATATTTGAACTTGTTGCAGCAGCTTTCTCCGTCGGCTTCCTTGGGTTTGGAATGACAATAAACTAAACCTCTAGCTTTATTGGACTTTTCGTCTTCCATTAAGCCTATGAAGCGAAGACACTTCAACATGGTTCAAGTGTCGATAACCTACGCGTTGAACATTGACATGCATAGGACATATAAACATTGTCTTTAGACGTGTCTAACTATGTTCCATTTTTTATTTAATTATGTTGGACCACACACAACAAGAACGTGCTTATAACTATTTTTTATTTACCGTCTTTTATGTTTCAAGAGGGTAACGATTTTTCATAGTTTTCTAACATCATAGTTAGAGACAGTAGATCAAGTGGTCTAATTGGTCGGACACCTTTTTATTAGAGCTTTTATGTGTTATTTGTTTCTTTTTAAATTGTTTTGTATAACATAAATGTATAATTTAAATGTATGACAATTAAATTATTGAAAGTGAATTATCACAAAACAATCATCAAAGAGCAAAGATTTTGCTTGAAGACATGTTGGCTATTTAAGAGAGAATGACTTTTACAAAGAAATATACTGGACAGTTCTGCACCATTAATAACTATTGCCACTAAAGTTTGAGAACAGATGGTTGAACACAATAAAATATCAAGAATAACTTGTTAAATTCAACCTTGTCCACAGAACTAGACAAAATACTGTTTTGATGCCATTTTCCCAATCAAATAAAAATTGGATAATCTTCAGGACCCACCCAATAGGTCCTCAATGTTACATGACTGGGCCCAATTCCAATACAAAAACTTTTGAAGCTATTGCCCGTGTCTGCACAAAAGGGATGAAGTTACCCAAGTCGAAACTTACAAGAACTATAGTGCTCAGATCATATAATTACTGCCGGGAAAAACCATGAAGGGCTAGTTATTTACTGAGGTCAACAAGAGACTGCATTTTGCAGTGACTGCACAAACCTATATAAATACAAAATCATAAGAAGATTCACTGAATGAAGTTACAGGATGTAAATGGGGGTGTGTGTGAGAGAGAGGGGGAGAGGAAACTAGAGCAAGGACGGGGTGTCTCTGGAACAATAAAGGTAGATAGAATGAAAATTATTACTCCCAATTTCCCAATGTAAACTTTGAAGAATCAAATCTGCCAACCTGTGCACCAAAGTATTGAATAAAGTCGTCATCCAGCAAAAAGTCTTGTATCATTGCTGTCTAAAGAACCCGTGCCATTCATCCCTACATGATATGGGCTGTTAAATCCTCCAAAATCCAGTGACAAACTATTGAGGGGAGACCCAAACTGGTTCATTACTGCTCTATCCCATTCACTTGGAAAGGCACCTTTCAAATACTGGTGTCACGAACCAAGTACTAGATTCGTAACCGTGCTAAAGTTAAAATAGAATCCAACTTAGTAAGCCTAACTATCATACAATATTTTTATAATGACCTGAGAATTACTAGATCTAACAACTTGTTAAACCTAAACTACTGGTTCAAAATATTTAATCACAAGTTATTTAATAATAGTCTCTAATATCTTATATATTGTATCATATTACTCTCAGAAATCAACGTAAAATGGAATATCACAATTTTCCCTACTTAAACACTTGACACCTTTGTCAAGTTAGAAATCCGTATTTATATCCAAACAAAACAAGTCCAAAAATTATTTTACTCTGATATCATTTATCACTTCGATGGGCTATTACAAAATGGCATCAAAGCCATTCCACATGTAATCTTGAACTGTGGGAGGGCAAACCTCAATAAAGACGCTAAGTTTAGAAGAAAGAAGTATATACAATACCCTTGAACAAATCCCACGCAAGCAAAATATAGGAGAAATTTTGGGTTCATAAGTATGCATACCTTAATATCTGATAGACACGTTTTAAAATCATAAAGGTCTCGGCTTAAAGCAGACAATATTTATGAGTGGACTGAATTGTGACAACCAGTGCATCTCTCCTTCGAGAATATCATTTTTATTTCTATTGACTCCAGAATCCCCAGACCTAACTCAAGGTGCATTAACTGCAATCTGATTTTGCTCTTCACCACTGGGCAAAAATTCCAGCTATGAATTAAGAAAATCATAAGCTAAAAATCACAATTCAACTGAGAATTTTCTGGCCCTTCACGTAAACCAGAATTTTGAGGCCCACTTAGTGAACTGCAATTAACAGCTTCACTATGAAACCCATTGTCCTGAACCACTTGATATGGTAAAGGCCCAATACTGGGAAGCATTTTCTGAGTGGGTACCACGTTGGAAGACATTAGGGCAGAGTTCTGAACGAACAAATTTTCATGCCACCAAGCATGGCCCTGAAGATCTTTACCGAAAGGCCTCATAGATTTAGTTCTATGCATTTCAATTTGGCCCATTACTTCCATTTGGTTCATGCCAGGCAAAGTGTCTCTGGGGGCTGTCTCTTGGTTGCCAGAGTTTGATTGTGCACGTGGTCTTGTTCTTCTAGGTTTCCCCTTTTTGTTACTTTGAGGTGGACTGGATGATTGCACGTACAATGGTTTACTCCTTCTCTCATCTCTTGATGAAACAGATCCCATACCATCACCACTAACATCAACATCATAATCACTGTCGGCACTGACATAAGGTTTTCTTCTTTTATCACGGTGGCCACGTGGTGTTTCAATTGTGCCAGATATTCCACCTTCACTGGTAGGTTGCTCAATGAGCAATTCCTCTTAGCTCAAAACCCCCAGCCAAATTGAGCTCTCCTTCGCAGTCATCTTATCCTGCAAACACTTTGATTGCCTCACTAGCCTCCTGATCTTTGCAGTATCAGGTGACATGTTTTATCACAGCTGTCAAAACTCCAGCCTTCCACATCTTCAAATCATGAGGCTTCTTGTATGGAGGAGTATGACCCTCAGGCAGCCCCAACTTCACTTACCACTCTTCCCTCCCCGTGGGCCACCAAGGTGGGGAATACCTTTCTCTAAGGGGTATTGCCTTTGAAACAGATTGCAATGTTGCATCAATGCAGACAAAAGAGACCCTAAAGTTGCATCTTGAAGGTCTTGAAGAGCACTTTCACGGTTTCCATTCCCAGAACCATCTGTCTTGCGTTTGGCATCACAGTCGGCTTTGTATTTTGCTTTGGCCGCTGGTCATTTTTGTCAAAATTCACCTTCTCCTTCCACCAAGCCCTTGTGTTCTCTGATGCACCACTCACCGGCTTACCCTTCTCAGGGATGATCCCATACACAAATCCACGGGCTTTGCATACCTCCAGCTTCAACATGTATTTCAATATACCGTCTTGAGCTTGGGACATTTTCTTCCGCCTAGCTTCATCAGTCACCTGCACGGGCTTCTGCTTCTCCACAGCTTGTTGGGCGGCAAGTTTTTGTCTCTCCTTCATCCTCTTAAGTTTGATCCGGTCCTTTCACATCCGTTTCTCCAAATCCTCTGTTTCAATCTCTTCCTCACTGACATCTTTCTCCGCTATATCGTCACACTTTAGGTCATCAACCTCAATATCCGAACTGTCATCCATCTCATTAGCATCAATAGCAAAATGCTACAGTAAATCGCAAGTGTAATATTAACTGAAGAAACCCCAGTTATCCCAATTGTTCAGCCAATCCACCCCTCTATCCCCAGAAAAATATCAAACCCAACCAGTCCCTTAGTTACATCAATAAAATAAGAACCAGCAGAGACATCAAAAGCCATTTATTTGGATTTTTAATCCAACTCGGTCATCTATTCAAGTGGAGTATAGTAGATTATAAAATGTAAAGAAAAGAACGCATTTCAAGAGTGCGATTCTGAATGTCCAAGCATAGCACGTTCTCCGATGTTTAGAAGGAGGGACACATGAAACAGGGTTTATAAGGACACAAACTCAATAAAATTCTCTAAAGGTAATCCTAATCGCAGTCATTTCAACGACCAATTGAGAATTTATAAAAGGAAGATTGTGAAAGGACAAGACCGAATCAGACCAAGAGTATTGAAGAATGGTGGGCGAAGAATCAGAATTATTACCTGATATCGGCTCCAAATTCTATAAATTTACCCATCTCTCCGATTCGCAACTACAAAACCCCCACTATTGGGCTCCTTCCTTTTCTCCCTCTGTTGGAAATCAAGAAAGGAAAAAATTATGAAAACAAAAACAAATGTCTCTCCGACGAGTACTCGGCCGAGCACCATGGAAAACAAGACAAACGGAAAAGAACGCGAAGGACGTAAGTTGAAATGGAACACTACAGGGTCGGACAAAAGGTCTGCTTTCTGTTAATTTTTAATTAAGCGGACAATTCCGTGGCGTATAATAATAATTTTTAAGTTAAAAATAAAATGCAATATCTGATGAGCGGCAATTCTAAATTCAGTCCCTCTACTTCTATGATTTCTCTAATAAGATCCCTGTACTCAATTAGTTTCGAGTTACCACCCTCTTCAGCCTTCTGTAAAGGTTAAATTTTACTAGCTCGTCAAATGCTTCGCATTGCTTTCTTAGCATACTTTTGTCCTGGAGTGCAATAGTATTCCCCTTTAGTAGTTCGTTTCTCCCACTGAGCTCCTTGCCCTTTTCTTCACTCTCCCGAATCTTTTCCCTTTCTTCCCTCCATTGTTTTTTATGTCCCACCATTCAGGTGAAAGATAAACAAATTTGTACACTATATGTTTCAAATATGGCCAACTTACTGGTTCACGAACTATTAGATGTGTGTACAATAAATAAATGAATGTATGAATAATATAACACCTTATACAAAATTTAGAATATCAAGAAATTATATTAATACTGTTGGTCATTGATTACTTAGGACTCATTTGATTATATGTTTAAGTGAATTTATTGAAAATGGTTTTCGATGTCTGTTCATAAAAAGTTACTGAAAGTGGGGTTATTTAAAAAAATGAAAATAAGAAGTTGCCGCTCAATTTATTTGCTTAATAACATGTATGTACACATTAATTTTTATCTTCAATTTCTTTGTTTTTTCTTTATATTTTATTAATTTAATTTTTATGCCATATACTTACATAAATAAATAATTATGTAACATGAAATAAAAATATCTATTAAATTTTTATTTTTTATTTTTTGTATTTATTTCATATGTTTACAATTTAATTTTTTGGAATATATTTACATAATAAAATAATTATTTGACATGAAATAAAAATTTCTATAAAATTTTTACTTTTATTTGTTGATTTTCTTTTATATTTTCTCAATTCAATTTTTGCAATATATTTACATAATAAAATAATTATGTAATATGAAATAAAAACATCTATTAAAAAGAGTACAATTCAGATCTATTTTTGTCATGATCCAAATCTAACGAGAGACAGACAACCTTAACTAGCCTCATAGATTACAGAAAATATCATTGAAATATGAGATTTTTTGAAAATTATGGTAAAGTTTCTCCTATAAAGTGAACACACCCAAATTTGGATAACTTGTCAAACAACATATTGTATAACCGAACAGTGACCCACAGACAATCTTAATGTACTAAACAATTTTTAACGCTCATAATAACAATTTAAATAAAAAAAAAAAAAAGTGGCACAGCAGGATAGCCCCCTATCTATGGTTAATGAAGCATTCTACAAATTTTCAAGAAAGCTAAATATAAAAGAAAACGCAAGGGCAAATCAAATAGTAACAAGTGCCCGTAAGACATTAGAATCACTTGAGGGGTACTTTCAATCAAATTGTGGAATCTAGAGTGGGGTATAGTAGAATCTAAAAAGTATTAAGATAGAGGTGAATTGTACACCTCAGTAAAAAATAATATATATTTAAGATATATTTGGGACAAGTATTATTGCAAAAGCATTTTCAAATAATCTTTTATAGTTTCAACTGTTTTTCATTGAAACACTTTGAAACCCTGTGATAATCTATTTAAGCAAATAATTATCATAAGAATATTATACATCAAGAAGTATTATGAGAGTTCTTCACTCAGAATACAAACATAGAATAGTAACCCATTAAGGATAAGCAAACTAGTCAACATGTATAGGTCAAATTAGGGGCTTCAAAATGGGTTAAACCCAATGGATTAGCTTGAATAACTTGACAAATAGGCAGGACTACGCTAGTGAAACCTGAGCTCGATTTTTTTTTTGTGGCCGGTTAGTTATTCTTAAATTTTAATTTAATTTAATAAAATTTTAACTTTTTACAATTATTCCATTAGTTACAAGAATATGAATTTATTTACTTATGCTTCTAATTATTTTTAGCTGAAGTTCAGAGAAAAGTAGTGCAAGAAGCAGCAATGTAAACAAATAAAACTGCTGAAAAATAATTAGAAGTAGAAAATTATTAAAAAATAGCTTGTACAAACAAGCACAGTATCTCCTAAATTAATAATGAGATAATTAATTTGATTATCTAGATAGATATTACTTAATTCTTTAAAATCAAATTATACAGATAGTATCCCCTAAATTAATTATGAGATGAATGCAAATTTTTCTTTACAAATAGGGGTCATGAAGATCCTTATTAATGTGTGAGATTTTTCAAGAAGTTGAAGGAAAGAGATTCTTTGCAATCCTTTTATCAAAAGATTCTTGATAGAAAATCCCATAAGGTAAGAGAAAATACTCTTGGATTATTAACATAATCCTAAACTCTAATAGACATTTCCCGTGTGGATACCGTTAGAAGAAGTGTATTTGAGCTTTTAGTGGACCATTCCAGTGCTTGTTTTTAGTTGTTGAGACATAAATTTGAATTAACTCAATCTCTACGTCAGTCGGAAGTTCAAAGGGCATAAATAGGATTTCTTGGATTAAATTTATATATATTGCACCTTGAGGCATAAAATTAGGGTTTCGTTATGATTTGATCACATATTTTGAGATTAAAACTTTTAAATTTTTGCTACCTTTAGATTCCTGATTTTGATGTGATTCCAATACAAACATGTTATTTCATATGGAAATAGCTGTAGATGTACTTTATCTAGAAAGTTTAAATAAAACATATGTCAAAAATAAGCATATTGTAATATACCATATCAAGACCATCTATGATCAACCTTCTGCTCTCCATTCCATGTACATGAATTTACATTTGGCATTTAGCATGTTTCATTCCTCATGAAACACTTCATATATTTTCAAATTTTAATCAAGTAATACAGTTATTATTTTTCCCATCCAATAGATTACCAAGTTAAGAATGGCCTTAGAGACAATCAAATGGAACAAGAATAACTTGGTTAAAAAAAGTAAAATAAAATTTTGCAAGAAAGAAAACAAAAATTACAAAATAAAAATTTAAAGGATGGTGAAGTGTAGCAAGAAAACTTAAGGGATTTAGCTTGCTTTTGGCCCAGAACTTTTGTGTTTAAGAGAGGATTAGGTAGAGGATTGAGAGGGTAGAAATTGGTTAGAGAAGTTAGTAGATGAAGGGGATACAAAAAGAAAGAATTCTTCAATGGAGGGACAAAATGGTAATTTTACTCAAGGAGAGAGGTGTGCGCTTGCAAGCAAGTAGCTTGTGCTGCCTCATTAAGCTGACTTAAGGGCCTACAACTAGCCAGCTTTTGCATGCAAACAAGGAAGAAAGAAAGGAGAAAAGAGAGAGGAAAGAATAGCTTAAAACCAAAGCTAGGGCCTAGACATTTGGCTCAATTTTAAACTTCTTTTTATTTAATTTAACCATGTTTCTATCTTCCATTTTAGCAATTAATAACTTGTTTTGAGGACTATATTCATGGGCAAAAACCAGGGGATTTAAGGGAAGGAAGAGCCGAACCTAGGGCTTTAAGAAAACCTTCAATTAGTTAGGACTTTGAGTGAGTTTTGTGTGATACTTATGCTTAGTTAAGGTTTAGTTGCAGTTTTTCTACAAGATTAGTGTTTAAATTTTGAATTTTGAAAGGGAGTAGTTCTAAAATTTTGAGGGAGAACAGGGAGGAAAGGGAGACAAATCAAGGAAGGGGTTAGTTTTGATTGTTTTTGGTGAGTTTGTGAACAAATCTATGTAACCAAGTTGGAAGCTTGTGTTTAGCGAGTTTTCTCATTATTTTGGCCAATTTAGGACCTGATTTAAGGGCTGCTAAGTTACTGTTTTTGTGAGGGGGAGAGAGAAGGGTTAGAGAAGGATGAAAACCAGATTAACCCTAACGACTAGTTTAAGTTTTTCCTAAGAACAATTTTTGGACGTTAGAAATTTCTGTGGGAGTGCTGTAATTTCTGCAAGGTTTAGGGCTTGATTAAAGGAGTTTATCTCACTTTGGGAAATGCAAAATAGGAGAGACATGAGCTACAAATGGACTAAAAAGATAAGGGAAAACCCGAAACTTTAAAAAGGTAAATTTGTGGGATTTTGTGTGGCTAGTAAGACAAACAAGCCTCTAGGTTGATACTAGGATTTCCTACAAAGTTCATGGGATTAGAGAAGAGATTAGCCCTAGATTAGGGTGTGACGTCCCAAACCAAGGTTGATATGTTTAGCCTTTGCATGTGCACATTACATGAGTTATATACATTATAACCATTTCTTAGATGTTAGAATTAATTTAAAATTAAGGAAAATTATTTTTATTTTGTTGTCCACAAACCAAAAGAGGTTAAAGAACTATTATGAAATTATTAGGATGCGAGATTAATAGGATAATAGAATTAAAATAGAAAGGAAGTGAAAATTTAGAAGGAAAAGAACCTAGAATATGAAAGTAGGTAGTAATAGTAGTAGTAGTAAAACTTAATTAAATAAAATTAGAGAAGTTAATTAGTGACTTAATCTAATTTAAACCCTTAAACTTTAGGAAGAAGGAGGGCATTGACTAGTTGTTAAGGAGTAGAAATGGAAGTAGGAATACAAGTGATATGGAGGAAAAGAAATCTTTAATGAAGGGGACAATTTGGCAATTTCATTAAAGAGGTGGAGAGTATTGTCCCAAAAAGGCAATCTAAGAAGGAGGGTGAATTGGGTATTTTTCACGAAAGCTAAGTAAAAAAATTTTAAAAATTGAATTAATGCGATTCACCCAAAGTAAATATAAACAATTATAAATAAAGTAAAGAGAGTAGGGATAAGAAATGTAAACTTTTTTATAGTGGTTCGATTTGCTACCCAAGTCTACGTCCACTCTCTTGAGCTCTAACCAACTGAAATTTCACTAAATCCCTTGCACTTGATGAAGGCAAGAAATCCCGAATACAAATAAAGTCCTTTACACTTGCGAAGGTAAGAAATCTCGATCATAAAACCTTTGATTCGATGAGCTTTAGATACCAATACAAATAGTATTGAAAATGAAGTAGAAATGTACCAATTCCTTTTAAATAGGATTAACTACCACTCATGTACAAAAATAATCTTATTTCAAATAGGCACTCTCAAGAATAAAATAATTTACTCTATGCACTTTTTGATCTAGTAATAAATAATGTAGCACAAAAATTTTAAAGAGAGATTGAGGAAACTTTGAAAGCTTGTTCTTGTATCCTTTTCTCTTCAATCTATGCTCCTTTTATAGGCAAAAATACCAAAGAGATGTTGGAGAGACGTTGGTCTTTGTGGAAAACAAAATTATTTGTCAATAGTAACTACACATAGACTCGTTTTAAAAATTCAAATAAAATGATTTCAAACGATCAAAAAATCTTAAAAACTTCTTGAACATTCTTAAATGAGTCTATTTTCAAAAAAAAAAAAAAGAATCATTGAATTATCGTGCACCATTAGAGGGAAATGATCAAATTTTCAATGACATACCAGACTATAAAATTACTTTTGACAAAAGTTATTGGCCGAGTTCAAAATTGTCTACAAATTTGAATTTGTCCTCAAAAATAACACATTATATATTTTGGAAAAGCTATAACGTCTACTTTCATTCAAAATTAAATTTATACAAATTTGACTTTTATATTTTGTGATATGATAAAAACATTATGGTATACTTATTTTGTCTGCTGACAATGTGACTCATCAAAATGATCCACTTTAAAAAATTATATCTATCAATCTACAAGTATAAAATGTACATATAATATATGTATTTAAATCTCAGCACGTTTATTTTATAAATAAATTCAATTCAAAATTTTATTTATATCATAAATTATGTTTACTATTAAAAACCTATATTATGCAAATTTCAGAAATGACTTTTCTAGAAAATAATATATGAGATTGATATAATAAACTGCTTTAATATGAAATAGTGTATAAGACAAATTATATATCAAAATAAAGTTATTTTAGTCTAGTTTCATATAAAATTGATTTTATTATTTTTTGACTTTTCTATAATAAAATATAATCAGTTTACTATATACATGTTTAATTTGACAATTTCATATTCTAGCACATATAGTGCATATAGTTATACAATAAACCTAATATTATAATTTATTTATATTATCCACTATAAGTCCATTATAAATATACAAATAATAATTTTAATTTATTTTATTATTAACAAAATTAACATGAAACCTTAAGACTAACAGAGAGCACCTATATAAGAGAGGGGACACACACACACACATGCGAGCGAGTTCTAAAGAGCTCTAGGGGTGGTGTGCAAGGGAAGGAGAAAGAGATGGAAAATGAGAGAAGAGAAAGAGGAGAAAGAAGACAAGGAAAAAGAGAGGAGATAAAAGATAAGAAAACTTAAAATTTATTGGAATTTCCTTGAGTTTTGTTTAAGATTATTGCATGTATGTGTCTTGCCTTCAATTTTACATTATATAATTAGCTCATAAGCTTGATTTGAGAGAGAATTAGTTGCTGAAATAGGGGGATCCAAACTTGGGATTCGGAAGAAAACATTCACAAACTTAGGAAATTTTGAAAAAACTAGCTTAAAACTTTATTATGTTTGTAAAATTATATGTTTGTATAGTTTGATTTTGGATTTTTGGTGATGTTTATAAAGCTAGAAATAGAGGAAAAATACGGGAAACCAAAGCTTAGAATTGAATTTAGGAGAAGTTAGGATGAGTAGAAAAATGTTCTGCAAAATTACTTCATGTTGGCCAAACCTTAGAGGCTGAAAGTAGGTCTTAATTTAAGGCTAATAGGTAACTAAAAGAATACTTATGCTAACCTATGAAAGAAAAGTGAGAAAGATATCAAAATTTAGCCTAAGATCAAGCTATACTCAATCAACTTAAGAGATATGTATATACTAAAATTTGTAAACTAAAATGGAAGACTCAAAAAATTATTTTAGGAAAATTATACCCTCTTAGAGGAGGCACGAAGTGAGGGCTTAAGGAAGAGGAGGACCAAGTGTAGATGTAAAGTTAAGGGAGAAATCAAAGGAAAACTTGATAAGTTAATGAACTAAACTTAAGGTTTTGTTTTCCTGAGAAGTAAGATATTTCTAGGGATTTCATGAGGGTTCTAGTGAACTTAAGAAAGCTAAAATAGGGGAGAGGTTTGGCTTTCATGAGAAGAAGATATGATTGGTTTAAAGCTTAGGAAATGAGGCAAAACTAGGAAGAAAAGTGAGACAAGTGGAGAAAGACAACCAATTTTTCAATATAGGGAGACCATGGCCAAATCATGTTGGTGGCCGAATGGATTATATGCTAAGGTTCGTTGATAGATCAAGGATGGTGAAGGTTGACTAGGAAGTTATTGATCAAAGGACGCTAAGCTATAGATTAAAACTTAGGAAAATTAAGTGGAGTAAGGGCAACAAGAGTAGTGAAATTTTACTAAAGAAATGAGGATATTTGGTAGAGCATTTTAGTTAACTTACCTTAGAATGTTGGAATGGTACTCACCTCAAGACTCTTAAATTGCTTAGGAAGATGATTAAAGAAAACTTGAAACAAGAAGGTACACAAGGAGTAAAAATCTAAATTAGAACTATGTAAATAAAAGAAGTAGAATCCTTAACAAGGATAACCTTGTGGCCAAACTTTTAAAGGGGTTAAAATTGGACTATGAAAGAGGGGGGGTTAAGTTAGCTCAAGGAAGGGAAGTTAGGAAATGACCTAAAAGAAACCAAGAAATAAACCCAATAACTAGACTATGATGAATTTAAGTGAACTAGTTAGTGTTCAAATAAAATTTTAGCATACAACAAGGGAAATAATTGAACTATAAAAGGACTAGAAATTAACCTAGTTAGAATTAAAAGGCAGGCTAAGTAGGGATTAATCTCCCTTAAGACAAAGAACACAAATTCAGAATAAAAATAAAGGCATAATTGAGAGTTATGTTACCAAGGTCTAGATAAGACTTTATATTAAAAAAATAAAGAATTTAAGTTACATTTTAGGCATGCATTCATGGCATAGCATTGACACATGCATATTCATCTCACATAAGAGTAAATAAGGATACGAGTACAACCCTAACTAGTCAAGTCCAGCACAGCCATAAGAGATCACACAAATATAAGGTGAATGACACTCTATTTAAACTTAATATTTTTATAAAATATGTTTCTATAAACAAACAGAAAACAATTTTCATCATGCATGCTTTGTATATAAAAAAAACCTAGAAACAAATTTTTTTGCTTTCTTGTATATGCTCTTTATGATATTTTCTATATTTTTGTGTTTTGATTATAAAATATTGGATAATCACCTTAGGCAAGTGGCAGTTCTATAGATCTAAATATCATATATGACCCAGTAAGGTCCAAGACACCAAAAATTGTGTTAATTAGCCTTGGAGTGGCGACCCATGATGTTAGCTACATGGTGTGTATCGCTTGACATGTTTTGACATAATTTGCCTTGACATGGGCCAAACTATATCCCGTGTTTTATGTTTTTTCATATGTACTATCTCCCAGACATTATCGTACTATGTACACTAAGCCAAAGTTATATGTATATATATGTATATTATACAAATGATGTTTATACTTTTCAAAGTTTTATACTACATGATTTAACATGGATTTTGACATTGCAAAATAATAGAACCTATATTTTCTTTCTATTTTATGATTTTCATTATTGTTAGTTGTTTGTGGAATTTTATAAAATTTTCTAGAAATTTTATCAGTAGCAAATCCTTTTTGTTTCTACTAAGTTTAATTTGTGTGTCATTCACTGAAACAATAGTCTCATTACTTATTTTACCATGCAAATCATGGCAGCTAGCTTTACCAATTTCAGTATTTTCTATAGTTGAGCTCACATTAGCAGAGGTTGGCCAATCCCATAGATTGTACTACTTTTGTGTTTTATTTTATTTTGGGAAAAGATAAGAGGTTATGTAAGAGATGTAATAGTACATTATTAGTTATGGTTATTGTTTTATGATTTCCAAGTTTAGATTTTGTTGTCATAGGTTTATAGATTGTTTATGATATTATGTTATATAAGTTTAATAGGAGCACAGACACAGGTTAACTAGAGTTAGAGAAGAGAGGGGTTATAGGGCCAACATGCTATTGTGCTTCTGGAGTAATAGGGTGTTAGTTGCTGCCCAACTATGATGTCTCGCTCGACAGGTTAGATTGGAGCGTGACATAGGGTCTAAAAAATAGGGAAGACAAAGACCAAATAAAGTTTAAGAAGTTACGAAAAACAACAAAACCATACATTTAGCCAAAATTCCAAGATTTAAGAACTTAAGTGAAGGTATCTTTTTCCACCCAACTAGATGAGTGATGTACAGAATTCTAGCCTTCATTAGGTGCTCAAAATATGGGAGTTGAATTGAAAGTTAAGAGAGAAAGGGAATAAGGGAAGGAAAGGTTAAAATGTTGCTAGAACACAAACTTTGGTTAATATGTGTCTAACTAAGGGTTAATAGACAATAATGAAGCTAAGGACAGGAAGTTTACAATAAGAAAAAAAAAAGGGGAACGAGAGAAATTCTTTATGTATTACTTAACATATACATTTAGTAAATCATGCATTTATTCAAAATTGAGACATGTCATTGATCATACACATTTTTTTATTACAAGAAAGGCACATAGACCTGGCAGTGAAGCCAACAGAATTAACCTTACATGAACACAATATCAGTAATGGTGAGTATTTTTCCTCCTAAATTTAATATTTTGAAAACAGTAACAACAAATGATTTTTTTTTTTCAAAACAATGTCTTATTTCAAAACTAAGGATTGTATCATCTCAGAAATGATTTTTATTTACTTATACTATTGACATGTTTCTATGAAAATGGAAATAGGGATTTTACCTTTTATATAGTATGTTCAATCTATGAAATGTATGCTATTCACCTAGACAATCTGCTGAATAGTCACGATCATGGTGGCAATATTGCATGACACATGATAATTTATATATAATACTTGCCTAGTGCGCGATATAGTGCACAAAATCTATGTTTGTTTTCCCGTGGAAGTGGTGAACCATTAAGTGGACTTTATAATCAATAGCACCTAACAAATTCTCCCTATATTATGTTTTAGTTATTATGCTCTCTCTACATGCATGTAAAACCTCAGTTATCAATTTGTGTATAGAACCACTACATCTTTGTTTCTATTCATAGTTGTTTTATGATATCTTTGCTTCTATCCGTAGCTCTTTTTATGACATTTTGCTATGATTGGATCTGTAAGCTCAATAGATGAATTAACTATGTTTTAAATTATGTATAGTTGATATTATTTCATGATGCTATACAGTATGATGACTAATAAAATGCCCTTGCAAGGGAGCTTTTTCAGTTTGCTTCTTTTACAGATTTTTGAATTGTGAATATTTATATTATTTTACAATATTCCTATTTTTCTGATTTTAGTTGGAGAACCATTCACTAAAATGCTAGTGTAACAGGGTGCAACCTCAAGCCTCTAATCTTTGGCTCACGATTCGCCTACCTACCTGGCAACCAGTGAGTTTAGGTCCACTGGGTTCTTCTTTCCCTCCCTAGAACCAACCCAACGGCACACCCACACACTAGCTCAGCCTTCACAAAACCCACACGGGTTTCTTACTCTAAAGCCAACCCAAAAAGCTCACGGTTTAGCCTCCAAGCTATGGGTTCCTCACACACACACACACACACACACTTTCTCTCTCTTGAAGTTGGCAATAGAAGCTCACATGAAAGCAAAGTATAGGAAACAGGACAGAAAAGAAAGAGAAGAAAAGAGAGCTCGGCTTGGTAGAATCCTGTGGGACTTCCTGGTTTTCAGCTCCTTAATAAGTAGTTTATGGGTTTGCAAAACTTAAAAAAAAAAATATATATATATATATATATAGGAAAGTTGGCTCTCTCTTTCTCTCTCTCTCTCTCTATCTCTCTATTTATAATTGAAAAGCCAAGTAATGATTACCCAAAAGGTTTAAAGGGTTCAAAGAGCTCTTTTGCATACAAATAGATTCGTTAGAATTTGAAAAACCCACAAGTTGGTGTGCAAACTTCAAACAAGTTCATGAATTCCGACCAATCATCTCCCTGCTTCAAGCTTTGACAAGTCAACTTTACATCTTGTCCTTGCATTGTATTAAATGTCGTCAATTCACCACCTTTGCACAGAAATCTCCTGCCAATTTGGTTTCTCATGCCATTCGCAACTTGCCAACTTTGCGCACAAGAACCTCTTGCCTGTCTGGTTTGGTCTAGTTTTATTAGGACCAAAGCTTGGTTGTGGTCTAGATGAGCCACGACTCATGGGTTTTTGCCTTGCCAAGTGGGGGTTCGTAACACTAGTCTCACCATTTATTTGTTTTTCCAGGTCCTAGCATTAGTGACAAATAGTTACATTACATGTTTCCGCTACATCAGCATCCAAGTATAGAAAGGTTGAGCTTGAGTGATGTTATTTTGTAGACTATTGATTTGTGGTGTCAAGGAGAAAGAATTGGATAGTTATTATGTATGTTTATATGTTTTATTCTGAAAAAGAGAAGTCATGTGAAATAAAAACGAGTATGTTATACAATTACAAATAATAATCCAATTTACTATGTTATGTTATTTTATTCAGTTTTATGAACGTGAATTTAGACAATCAATTCATCGATAAAGTAGTTGAGTGAGATTTGGATTTCTCCTGTGAATCCCAATTATGGGAGGTTGTTAAATCCTATTCCACTATTATACCTCACTCAAATTATGGGGTTGAGTGATAGATATTATCACTCACTATAAAGTCGAACCCATGAAAGCTAAAGATAATTCCTCCCTTATGACAGCATTAAATCTCAATTAGCATGGGCCTAAGGCTGAGACATGGAAATTTTGTTAGTAACTCTGATTATATGTTCTATATGTATAAGTGCGTCAAAGGAATCACCTTTTTGCTTTAAAAGGAACATTGAGGTATAAATTCTATTTCTAATTATCTTTTGTATTGTAAGTAATAATACACACTATCCATTTGTTTTCTCAAAGGTTTGTAGTCAAAGTCTATGTATATATGTTTTGAAATTGAAAACATGTGTTTACTGATTCATATGATATATTGTATTGCAAAAAGGAAATCTCTAATATGCTTTATTGGATGTGATCTATGTTTTTGATATGGCAAAAATTTGGGATAAGCATTACAAACATGATTTTTGACATAGCCTATAATTAGCTTTTTTGATCCATATTTTTGAATTATGAATATCTACAAATGATTTGAAAAGCACATTTCTACATGTTGCTCACTTTTGAAAGATGTATGAAAATGTAATTTTGATATAACTCTAATATGAATGATAGTGTAATGGGAGATATCAAACCTCAACTAATAAGAGTGTTACTAGCCTTGGTATACCTTGATTAGTGTAATGACCCGATTGTTTTTATTTTTCTTTTGGGTTATTTTGCACTAATTGAAACATCTGGGGGCGAAATTGAAAATGTGGGGAGTAAAGTGAATAAGAATAAAATTCGTGGGACCGGATTGAAAAAAAAAAGGGGGGGACCTTCGACAAAAAGCTGGCCGAAGGGTGTAGAAGCTAGAATTTGCTCCAATAGGAGCAAGCCAGCTTCTATAACTTTTGTAAACTTATTTGTGGACGAGAGACGAGCAGGAGGGAGTGAACAATTTGAGTTTTCAAGGAAAATTTTGAGAGAAAGAGAGCCGGGAAGAGTTGCGGTGCCTGACGGGAAATTTCTATAAGTTTTCCAGCTTTCAATCAATTTATTTCCGATTAAAGGTTAAAATACAGTTTGGGGACTTCAGAATCTTAGTCTAAGGGTCTTGATTGAGTCTAATAAGCTTGGAAATCTTGGAATTTTGGAGATTTTTTGCTATCGACGTTGCAAGGGAGATCTGGGTCTGTTACAGACCCGGATGTTGGCTTGGGTGTTTCGGTCGGGTGAGGAATACGGGACCCGGCTGGGTCCAGGTCTCGTACAAAGGTTGGCCCAGGCTGTTGGGCCTAGGCTCGGCCCAGCAAGTTTGCAGGGCCACGGCCCTGAGCCGCAGGCTAGCTCAAGAAAGGGGTGCGCGTTCTGGGTCGGGGGAGTCGAGTGGAAAAGACGGGGACCCGGATGGGTCTGGGTCCCTGTGCCGGACTGGGCCGTCCTGTTGGGCCGAGCTCGGCCCAATTGAGGCTGCAGGCTCGCGGGCTGAGTCGCGAGCTAGCCCAGGTGAAGGCTGGGCTGAGTTGACCCACTAGGTCGACTCAGCCCAATGAGTAAGGGGAGTGGGTCAACTCAGCCGAGTTGACCCAGGATGGGAATTAGATTATGCTATTCCAGGGGATAAGGAATTAGGGATAAGGGTTAATTGGGGATAGCAGAGGATAACATAATCCTAAATTTGAGGGAATAAGGTTTTGGAGTTGACTGAACGGCCAGAAACGATTCAATGTTTCACCGGCCGGTTTAGTGGTCAAATAGGCTTGGATTTGGGAAGTTGGACCGGTTCTGGATTCAAGAAAAAAATACCTATCAAACCAAGTGGGTTCGGAAAATTTTGGGTGGCCAGTTCAAGGTGAACCGGCCGATTTAGTGTGATTCTCTTCGGGCGACCGGTTCACTAGTTTTTAGGCCGGTTCTTGAGAAGGTAAACCGGTTCCTAGTTTAGGATGATAAAACCTAGTTGACCATGAAATTTGGTGATGTTTGGATGTCCGATTCATAGTAAATTGGCCTCGATTTGCGTGTTGATGCTTAGGATTAGGGTTTTTGGCACGGTTTGGCTTAATTTTTAGAAGTTCTTGACCAGTTTAGGGTGGTTCTGGGGTTTCTGGGCCTTCTGAATCCATTTTTGAGGGTTTTGTGGTCAATTAAGTTGAGTTCGAAGTAGATTTGGATCAGGTTAGGCCAGTTCACGGGTTTTGGAGATCGATTCACATTAATTGAGGATTTTGGAGCTTGGTTTAGTAGTGTTATGGGTTGTTGAGCTGGACGGTTGCATGTTAGCGAGTCACGTAGGTTTCGGTGACAGATAGTGTTACCTCGAGATGCATGCCAAAGGGGCGATTTGGGATTTGAGTCCAGTTTGAGGCTATTAAGCTTGTTTCTTGTGCCGGTTCCGGCGTTGGTGATGGTTTTGTGCATTTTTGGTTACAGATACACTGGAGGAGGCACGTCCTGGTCCGCGAGTCGGGTGAAGGAGATCGGGAGTTCCTTTTGTTCAGCCCTTGTACTATGAATGATGATACCTTCTCTATGCATGTATTTTTATACCTATTTTCTTAGCATGATGATTGTATAAAATTGTGAAACTGTGTTTGATATATGAATCGTGGAATGCGTGTTATGTGTGTTTGCGAACTGTTAGTGAATTATGTTGGTATGTGAAATTGGCTTTGATCATTGTGGGTTGCATATGTTTGTATATCTGGCTGTTAGGTGTGTGGGAAGTCTATGATGCACTGAGACCGTTGGTTTTGGTCATGAGAAGGAGAATGTCTCTCGACTAGGAGCGTGGTATGGTTGCCTGAGTGGGGTGTGGCTCTGGTCGTGAGAAGGAGAATGCCTCTCGACCAGGAGCGTGGTATGGTTGCCCGGGTGGGCGTGTGGCTCCGGTCGTGAGATGGGGAATGCCTCTCTACCGGTAGCATGATATGTGACTGTGTTAGGGTCTAATCGTGAGATGGAGACTTCTTCCGATCGAGGCCAGAGTCTCAGTGATCATTGTACTACCATACATGTGTGTTTGGGATGCTAGTGTTGCTCATTGTGTGCATGTTGGTATCTGTGTGGTTTTGGAAATGTGTGGTGTGATGCATAACCAACATGCATAAACTAGGTATCATCCATACTCACTGAGTTTTGCGACTCACTTTTTATAAATTTTTCAGATATAGATTGTTGTTCTCGAGTTATGTGCCAAGGTTGAGACGGTCGTCTGCCACTCCGTTTGATGTACGGACGAGTTCTTTGCTTATTTATTTTGTACTTAGTGCTCTCCTCATCACTCAAACAGGATCCTGCATTTGTATGGGATGGTTTGAGAGGTAAATATATATATGCTTTAGTTGGTATGATTATGAGTTTGTTGTTGTGAGGCTAACTACTGTCAAGAGACCTTAGTGCCGGTCATGGGCCTGGGTTTGGGCCGTGACAATTAGATCCTAGCTAGCAAGGATGATGCTCCTCCGCTGTGTTGAGACTTCACACGAGTGGAGTGGATTGGGCCACAGGATACAGACCAGAGAGATAACAGAGATGTCCATCTGATCTAATTTGATCTATACATATGCTCTAATCTATTCTGCTCTCCTCTAATGTGTATTGGGCACCGTTACGGTATGCATATGCTCTATTTGATTCTATGATACTCTCACATTATCCACATTAACTCTGAATCTGTTAACATTCTATATTTCTGATATGTGAATAACTAAAGTATTATTTTTGAAAGATATGACCTGTACTAATTTTTAAGACCATTGATTTCTAAACTTATAAAATATGTTATGAATTTCTGATATGATATCCTCGTCGATTCTAAATGATGTGTATATATAATTTCTGAAAAAGTATTTTTATAATACTTGTTGTAACATGACTAGAATATATATTATCACATTATTCAATTGTCAAACTAACGTCTCTCTTAACCTTTTTTAGATCTTAGTATTGACCTTCATTATAGGTTAGCTGATTGAGTATAAGGGGGTAAATATGAAGAGTTCCACAAGATGTATAGGTTAATGTTCTGTTATGGCATTTGAGATATACTATATTAAGAAATTTTGTATATGTTTATTTATTCATTATTCCTCAGAGATATCATTTTATATTAGAGTCATGTGACTGTTGTTTTGATTTTTGGGATAGCCTTACTTTGATATTATGTTTATGTTACACCTGTTGTAATGGTTATATGAGGCATTGATGTTATTAATAGGTTATACGTATGGGCTTTTGTTCTATTTTTTGATAAATTTTGTCAAAAATTTTAAGAAATCCCAAATTTAGTCATATTTTAAGTCCTGTTTTGAGTGTTAATAGGGCTGGTAATCTCATTTCTAGTAGTGAACATTTGTCTCGAGTTTGGATTGTAAAAAACACATAACATAAACTAGTAAAACCGTTTTGAGAATAATTTTACAAACTATAAAAATAAGTATAATATCTAAAATTTACATCGCTTGTAAAGCAATCATCAAAAAGTCTAAAAATTAAGTTAATTTTTTTTCTATAAATTTGGGTTTTTAAATGGGAGATAATAGTTCACAATTAAGATCATAATTTACAGTTAAACATAATATTAGGGTAAGAACATGATTTTTACACTGTCTGACAATTTACTTATTCAAAATTTTCATGAATTATATGTTTATGGTAAAAAGCTTAGTCACAGAGCAGGGACTCATGGATCATATCTCTGCCTCTCTCACGTCCACAAGTTTTGTCGTACTCCTCTTCTGCAATTTTTCTCTCTACCTTCACAGGATTGGGTCTTCTCTTTCTCTCTTCCTTTCTATTTTAAAATTACTCTCGTAACAATTGAAGCTAAATCTTTTCCCACCCAGATCCCAACGATAAAAGCCATAATTGGCACTGACCCAGACGAGAAAGTCAGCTGAGAAGCTGCGTCTTCTTCTGCAGTATGTTTAAATACAATTACATAATCAACACATATTCGGAAAACCCAGAAGATCATTCAATTAACGGAGAGTCAAAATTGTAAAACTGTTAAAAGATTAGAGAGATTTGCTATAACTAGCTTCCGCTTGTTGGAGAGTCGCTGCTTCCTGTTACTACAAAACCTTGTCGCATGCTTTGCAAAATGAGCTCTGTTCTCCCCTGTTTTCTTTTGAGCTACAACTCTGTTCTTCTCTGTTTTGTTTCAGCAATCTTCTTCGTCTAGTGATGGCGAAACTCTCTCTGATTTTCTGCGAGAATTCCCAATTTTTGAATCCTTTCGGATCTCTATTTGCCTTCTCCTGGTTTGAATCCCAAAAATTTGTACGGAAGGACATACGCCTCATTGTTTAATACAAGCATGTTATTGTATGTTTTAGAATGCACGGATAAACGTACCTTATGCATTTTTACCTACCTATGGTTTTTTCACTAATTTGAATTTTAAAATATTGATAAATAAAACATCAATCTAAGTATAAAATGCTTTATTATTGACTTAATCAAAATTCAATAAAACATATTAATTATAATTATTATTTAAAATATTAATTATAATTCTTATTTATTAACTTTTAACTAAATTAATAATATAAAATTTAAATTAAATATTTTATATTTATGTTAATATCAATTAACCATTTCTCCCATTTGCGATCATGCGTGTGACACTTGCGAAGAGGATTTTCAAAAGGGCATGACTGGACATAAGAATAATAGACTTTCGCGTCTTGTTTGCCACCTAGAAACAATTAGTGGGGCGAAAATGTGCGTGGCAATTAGAATGCATGACAAGAGATGGGAACACAATAGGTCTCTCAATGCCATGTTTGGCAGATAATAAATTAGAATTGTAATAGAATATTATCCGTTTAGATAAACTTTTTTTAGAAATAGTTTTTTAAGAATATTTTTTTAAAGCACTTTTTTTAAAAGTAAAAATATTTTTCCTTTTTTAATTATTTAGATGTAAAAATATTTTGCCTTTTTTAATTATTTAGATGTAAAAATATAAAATTGCTTCTCTCTTTAGGCCCATGTTCGCTGGGCTTGATAAGATAAGATAAAATACTGTAACGATCCGAGAATTACCGACCCTATCAACTTGTTGAGTCTGAACCACTAGTCCAAAATGTTTAAATTCAAGTTATTCAATAGTAGTCTCTAATCTCTTATAAGTCCAGCATCTCTTCCGTATTTTATTGGTGTGGAATTCACATAAGGATATCACACACACTCCCCATTTGGAATGTCACATACACCTCCTTCTTTGGGACTTAGTATTTTTGTTAAGGTTTGTCCTATCACCGTTCAAGGTTACACGCGGAGTAGCTCTGATACCACTTGTAACGACCCGAGAACTACTGGCCCTAGTAATTTGTTGAGCCCGAACCACTAGCCCAAAATGCTTAAGCCCAAATTGTTCAATAATAGTCTCTAGTCTCTTATAAACCTAACATCTTTCTCGTATTTTGTCGATATGAGATTCACTTAAGGGTGTCACACACACTTCCTCTTTAGGATGTCATCGATAAATTTATCCTGCTTTATTACTTTTTTACACATGTTCGGCAACCTTGTAAAGACTCAGCATAAAAAATTCAGGTAACTGCCTTTATCTGGATTTCTCTACTGAATCAGAATAAAATTATTAGGGCTTGATAAGTGCGATAAAATTTATTCGAGGTGATAAAGATGATAAAAAAAACTTTTAAGACAATATTACCTATATTTTTTTCAAATTGATAAAATTATTGTACAAGCAAGATAAAATTATTCTATCTCCTTATCCTACTAATGCAACCGAATGGCGCCTTATAAAATTACAATAAAAGATTGATTTTGTATATTTATTTTCAACTTATTTACTTTCCTTTTTTGTCTAGGCTTAAAAGAGGAAAAAGGAAATAAAAAAGAAAAAGGAGAGAAATCCAAGTTTAACCTAAGCCATGGCTGAAGATGACAAGAAGACAGATGGCAAGGAAGGCGGCCCAAGATGAAATGGTTTTGTTGGCACAGCAAAGAGGCAATGATTGGTTGTTGCAGGTGGTGACAGGGTGGCTGAGCTGGGCTTGGGGAAGGGGAAGCTTTGTGTTGTAGGTGGTCGAAAGTAGGGTGATTTTTAAAAGGTGATCGAGATAAGGCAAGGGAGTAGAGAGAAATAGAAGAAGGGTTTATAGCGGAGAAGAGGAAAGAGATAAATGACTAGGTTTTGGTTCGTAGAAAGTGGCAAGGGAGAGAGAAATTGAGGTTCATGGCGGAGAAAAGAAAAGAGATAAATGGCTAGGTTTTGGTCTACAAAAAGTGGCAAGGGAGAGAGAAATTGAGGCTTTGCAAAGGACTTGGCTACATGCGATTTTGTGGTGATGTGTTCAAGGATTTCAACAATAGCTAAGAGAAGTTGCAGGGGGAGGGGTTAAATAGTAACGGATGTTGGTGTCAGTCAAGTATTGGGAGGTGGGGGTAGAGAGAGGCATGTGCAAGAGAGTTTAACAGGCGATGAGACTAGGTGGAGACAAAAATGTGGTGATAGGCGGCCACAGTGGTCTATCACAAGCAGTGGTTATAGAATGAATTGGAGAAGGATAATCAATGATTGTGGGTGGAGATCGACATGCGCTCTTGGGTGAGTGTGGTTAAGCAGGTGAGGGTTGAGGGAAAAAGATGAACAAGTATTGGAAAGTTGAAAAACTGTCTTTTTTGAAATTTGTTGAAGGATAATTTGATTAAAAACAAAAAATTTCCACCATTTCAAATGTTTCTCTCTCATTCACTATATAGGCTTTTTTTTGGGAGAAGTTACTCTAACTAGCTTCTCTCAGAATTTGAAAAACAAATATTTTTTAACGCTTTTGCTTCTATAAAAAGTCTTATCCAAACAAGAATATTTTTTTTTAGACCAAGAAAACCCTTTTTACCAAAACAAAGCATTTTTTTTAAAGTTTATTCTAAAGGACCCATTTTCTAGCTATATTTTTTGGATGATGTGATTGATTTATAAATTTTAAAGAAATTTAAAAAATTAAATCATATTTTTTTAAGTTATAGATTTGTTCAGAAAGTTGTGAAATTTTAGTTTTATATTTTTGATGATTTTGCCCATAATTAGCCCCACATCTTATATTCATATAATTTTTAAACCTAATTTGGTCTTTTTCAAGTTAAAAATATTGAAAGAATGTCAAAACTAACATTTTATAATTTTTAATTATCATGTCAAAATATTGTGAGATCCTAATTTTTGATATTTTATAGATTCAAATTTTAAAATATTGAATTTATAAAATTAAAATTTTACAATATTTAAGCTTTGGTCTAAAAGAATTTTATCCTTTTGACTTATAGTTTGAAAAAGGAAAATTCTTTTTTGGTTTTAGGAAATGTTTTATGATATCATTTCTATCTCCATTTTCTAAAAATGATTTCACTTTCAGATTTTAAATGTCACGACCCAGAAAATCGGATCCATGACTAATGATAGGGTTACGATAATTCCAATCTTGCAAGCTTCAAACACTCAAAACTGTAATATAACAAAGTGAAAAGTAAACTTAATACATTACCAAAGTCTGATACAAACTTCCAAAAATCTAATACAATTATCAACATATGAAAATCCTTAAACTCAGATTATGTTTGTGCTAACTAAAACAAAATAACATAACAGGAAACAACAATAAATGACTACTATACTCTTGAACCATAGAATCAGGATTGACAACTCTTCTCGTGCAGCAAGATCAGTCAGAAGCACAGAACCTAAGTCTGAAAAAATTGAGGAATGAGTCTGACGACCTAATAAATAGTAACACATATTTACATGACAAGAGACATGTATCAAATGCTTTTATCATAAAACATAATTTTTTTAACTTATACAACTTATGACGTTCAAAATAGAAAATAAGATGACAACCACAGGGTCTGTCGTTACTCATATAAACAGAACTGAATAAAAAATGGGATGGCAACCTCATGGTTTACCGTTACACATATAACAAGCTTATCATGCCAGATTCGCATATAACAGAACAAAAAACATGCTAGAGTCTTGTGGGTGGAATCATAAGCGGGAATCATGGACAGGACTCACCAGGCGGGATACAACCACCGTCTTTACTTACCACTATCCCTACGAAATCCCGAAAACAAGAAACAGGCCTCACCATATTAGCTCCACGTGATAATCTAGTACCACCCCTACTTGCTGAGGCTACAATCTTAAAACTATTTTTCAGAATTTAACTGAAATAGTTCATAAGTTTTCAATGTTTCAAATAGATCCACAATCAAAATCAATAATTCAGGAAATTTCCAAACAAATAAAAAAATACTTGTACGTCCCTTGACACTTTTATAGCATAGATTTCAATTTCAAAATATCTGAATTTATAAAACAGTTCATATAAAACTTAACATTTAGCAAATATGGAAACAACAAATCATATAAATATGTATTACTACTCACAGAAATCAGAGAGTCACGAAACTCGAGTTTCAGCAATACAGCTCCACGAGAAATGAACGATCAATCTAAAAACACACAGAACCTTAACTTTAGGATATAATATATCTCATCTTTAATTTAAAATTCAATTCTTATCCAAACCCAAATATACACTTAGGTTCTCGTGTCCGAAACCCATATCAAGAATTTTAAAGTGCTGAGCCAATCAATAATTCACATTCTAAGTATCAAAGTCTTGAACCGAGCTCATAAAACCATAAACCGATCTAATTATCTTTTAAACCAACCATTAAAATACTAGATCGACCTTTAACCGATCACTAGATGGTTGAATCGACCATGAACTGATCATGACATCACTCAACCAAACCTTAAACTCAATGAACTGGTCATGAAACCCACTGAACTGGTCATAATTCCACTGAATCGGCCATAAAACCCATTAAACCGACCTTAAACCTATTGAATCAGCCTTAAAATCTACTAAACTAGTCATAAAATCCACTGAACTGGCCTTAGATTCATTGAACCGGACATGAAACATATTGAGCCAGTCATAAAACCCCTAAACCGGACTTAAACCCATTGAACCAGTCAGAAAACACACTTAACTGGCTCTCACAATGTTGAACTGGCCACCAAAAACCTAATTCTTTAATTTCCTCACTAAACTGACCAATTTATCCCTGAACCGATCATGAACCAAATAGTTTATTTTATTATCTTTCTAACCCTGCCTTGAATCGGCTGTGAATAGGTGTAAAAACCCTTAAACCCTGGTCATTTCTCATTTTTTTTACTATTTTTCTTCTTTTTTTTATCTGTTGTGTTGGATCCAAATCCTAGATCTAGAATCCAAATCCTAGATCTAGATCCTACCCATACCCGAAACCTAGAACCTAGAATTCATTTTCTGGCCTAGCCCAATGTAGCCATGGCCTAGCCTGCATAAGAAAAACAACCCAACTAAATCTCGCCTGTGTGAATGGCCTAGTCAAGACTTAGCCCAAACTTTCCAACCTAGCCCATCAGCCGGCCTTATCCGAAACCCCACTTGAGTTCTTCTTCTTAACCGTTCTTCTGCCTTAATCTCGAAAAAAAAGATCAGAGTTTACCAACAATTTTGTAAGTTTCTTCTAAAATTTGATTCCTCTACACTGCTTGAAATGGACAATCGAGAGTTGGGAACAATTCAATCGACTTTTAATCGATTGAAACTTACTCAAATTAAGCTCGGAAGGGTCGTTAATGGTGGACAAACCCCGAAGGCAAACCAGTCAAAAATTCCCTATCCTCTAAGCTATTTTGCAAAATTAAGTTGGGGCTTTTGCAAATTGATTCTTGTCGCACGAAATTATAAAGGGAATTTAATCAAAACATTTGAAATTAAACATGAAATCAATGGTTTTAATTTGTAGATTTTGAATGTTCAACAGTTACAGTTTAATTTTGTGATTTTTGCAATTTAGTCCTTAGACATTTCATTCTCTTGTGATCTGGTCAGTCAAAGTTCTATTTTATTCAGTTTAACCCTTAAATTTTCCAATTAAAGTCCCCCATTTCTTAATTCTTTCAATCACCCCCTTGCTATTTTAATTTCTTTAAAATCTGGGATTTTACAATCTTTCCCCCTTAAAAGAAATTTGTCCCTAAATTTACATATCAGAATATTGATTAATCTTATGTCTCAAAAAAATGGGGGTCCTCCAACTCCCATTTCACTTTTTCTTTTGAGTGATGCCTCAACAAAACTTTCACAGATGCGATTTCTTTATTCCTCAACTTCTTGATCTATTGATCAACGATGTCTAGAGGTTCCTCTTCACATGACAAGTTCTTGATCTATTGATCAACGATGTCTAGAGGTTCCTCTTCACATGACAAGTTCGCATCTAACTGCATCTCTTGTGGTGCTAAAACATACGACAAATTTGGTAACTATTTTCGAATCATAATTGCATGGAATATAAGATGCACCATTGAAAACTCAGATATCGATAAATCACTGCACCGAGCTCATCCATCATCTTGAATGAGTCTCGAAGACTAAGTTTTTCTTTCATCTCCAAATCTGATAATACCCTTTTAAGAGTGAAACTCTTAAGAATACATAGTCACCCACTGCAAGTCAATTATATCTCATCCGCTATATGCTATACTAAGTCTAGTCCTATAATTTAACCTTTTTTTTTAATCTCAAATCATTCTATCAGAGATTTACAACATCTTTTGTATCATACCTCAGAAAGTGCCATCCAACCACTAGCCTAGTAAAATCAATCAGTGAGGAGTGAGTACTCCAGTTATTAACAAAATCCATAACCAAGATTACATTAAAGTGCATAATAACCAGACATACCAAACAATTGTGTATTTTTATCATTACTTTAATCCAGCAGAACTTATTTTCATATTTAATCTAGATAGGCTCCCTTATAAGGGTGGTCATAAAATGTCTCCTCATCAAATCACACATCACGATATAAAGATATACAAGTAAGTCGATCACTCTTAATACAATAATCTACACATAAGAGTGAGTCGATCTAGGGTCAAATAATACACCTGCCTCAATTAACCCAATTGTGATCATATCTCTACTTAGGTCTCTTCCTCTTTGTTATTTATTCATTGTTCGGCTCATTACCTAAAGTCTTTATCTTACAGCTCACATTGATTTTTCAAAGTCTTGATCAAATTTAAACCTTGCACTTCCCAATTCATCAAACCTCACATCAATTGTTAATCATTCATAAAGTGAGTACAATTATTTCCAAACTATAGATTCTCATTTAATCTCTTAACATTGTACTTTTTTTTCAGGAATCATCTATTTACACTGGATCAGTAACACTATCAACTCTTTAATCTTTTAGCTAAACGGTTAGACTACCAACCAATTTTGTCTTTGAAACTCCCAATCTTTAATTTTTGCCTTGAACAATCCATTGATAAAATTTATAATTACTCTAAGGGTCCTCAAAATAAATCTCAAACCACTAAGTCTCTCTTAGTTTTAATGAAACCACAATTCACGTCATCCCAAGTTTACCTCGAACAGTCTGTATAAGCAATTTCAAATTAACTCAAGCTTCCAAAATAACTTTTGAATCTTTAAAATTCTCAAAGTTCAAGTTTATCTAACTAACACATATCTCTAGATCTCTTCCAAATTATTCAGTCACTATTTCTCCTTCCATGCAAAAGATTCATTTCTTCTGAACCCTTAAGCGGTTTACCAAGGAGGTTGGCCAAATCCTTTCCCCTTTCGCTATTGATCTTTTCATTTTCTCACATACACTATATTTCTCCTAGGTTCACAGATAACCTGGCTCTGATACCAACTTTGTCAGGACTCGGAAAGTTGGATTTGTGACTGGCGCTAGGGTTAAGATAAGCTCAACCCTGCAAGCCTCAAACACTCAGAACTACAACATAACAAAGTGAAAGTAAACTTAATACATTTCTAAAGTCTGATACAAACTTCCAAAAATCTAATACAATCATTAACATATGAAAATCCTTAAATTCAAATTATGTTTGTGCTAACTAAAACAAATTAACACAACAAGAAAAACAATATCTGACTACTACACTCAGAAACCAAATCCACTGGAACCACAGAATCAGGATTGACAACTCTTTTCATGCAACAAGATCAGCCAGAAGCATAGAACCTGAGTTTGGAAAAATTAAGGGGTGAGTTTAACGACCTAATGAATAGTTACACATATTTACATGACAAGGGACATGTATTAGATGCTTTTATCATAAACCATAATCTTTTAACTTACACAACTTATGACGTTTGAAATAGAAAATAGGATGGCAATCACAGGGTTTGTCATTACTCATATAACAGAACTGAACAGAAAATAGAACAGCAATCTCATAGTTTGTCGTTACACATATAATAAGCTTATTATGTTAGATTCACATATAACAGAATAGGAAACATGCTAGGGTCCTGTAGACGGGAATCACAGGCAAGAATTACAGGCAAGTCTCGCCAGGTGGGATACAACCACCGTCCCTACTTACCACCATCCCCACTTATCACTATCCCTGCTTACCACCATCTTTACGGAACCCCTGTAAACAAGAAATAGGCCTTACCACCTCAACTCCACGTGGAAGTCTAGCACCACTCCTGCTAGCTTGGGCTACAATCTTAAAACCATTTTTCAAAATTTAACAAAAATAGTTCATAGGTTTTCAATGTTTCAAATAGATCCACAATCAAAATTAATAGTTCAAGAAATTTTCAAACAAATCAGAAAATATATATACGTCCCTTGTACACTTTTAAAGCATAGATTTCAATTTCAAAATATCTGAATTTATAAAATAGTTCATATAAAACTTAACATTTAGCAGATATGAAAACAACAAATCATATAAATATGTATTACTACTCATAAAAACCGGAGTCACGAAACCTGAGCTTTAGCAATATAGCTCCATAAGAAATGAACAATCAATCTAGAAACACACAGAACCTTAACTTTAAGATATAATATATATCATCTTTAATTTAAAATTCAATTTTCATCCAAACTTGAATATACACTTAGGTTCTTGTGTTCGAAACCCATATCGAGAATTTTAAAGTCTTGAACTAATCAATAATTCACATCCTAAGTATCAAAGTCTTGAACCGAGCTCATAAAACCATAAATCGGTCTAATTATCTTTTAAACCAACCATTAAAGTACTAGACTGACCTCACAGTGAACCGGTTAGAAAACACACTGAACCGGCTCTCACTGTGTTGAACTGGCCACCCAAAAACTAATTCTTTAATTTTCTCACTAAACTGACCAGTTTATCATTGAACTAACCATGAACCAAATAGTTTATTTTATTATCTTTCTAACCATACCTTGAACCGGTCGTGAACCAGTGTAAAAACCCTTGAACCAGTCATTCTCATTTTTTTGCTATTTTTCTTCTTTTTTTTTTTTTTTCTGTTGTGTTGGATCCAAATCCTAGATCTGGATCTTGCCCATACTGGGAACCCAAAACCCAGAATTCATTTTTTGGCCTAACCCAATGTAGCCATGGCCCAGCCTACATAAAAAAAACAACCCAACTAAATCCTGCCCATGTTAACGGCCTAGTCAAGACTTAGCCCAAAACTTTCAGCCTAGCCCATTAGCTGGCCTGATCCGAACCCCACTTGAGTTCTTCTTTTAACCCGTTCTTCCACCATAAACCCAAAAACAAAGATCAAAGTTTACCAACAATTTTGTAAGTTTCTTCTAAAATTTGATTCCTCCACACTGCTCGAAATGGACAATCGAGAGCTGGGAACAATTCAATCAACTTTTAATCAATTGAAACTTACTGAAATTAAGTTCTGAAGGGTCGTTAATGGCGGACGAACCCCAAAGGCAAACCAGTTAAAAATTCCCTAGTCCTCTGAGCTATTTTGCAAAATTAAGTTGGGGGTTTTGCGAATTGATTCCTGTCGCACAAAATTATAAAGGGAATTTAATCAAAATGTTTGAAATTAAACACGAAATCAATGGTTTTAATTTGCAGATTTCGAACGTTCAATAGTTATAGTTTAATTTTGTGATTTTTGCGAATTAGTCCTCAGACATTTCATTCTCTTGTGATCTGGTCACTCAAAGATCATTTTATTCAGTTTAACCCTAAATTTTCCAATTAAAGTCCCCCATTTCTTAATTCTTTCAATCACCTCCTTACTATTTTAATTTCTTTGACATTAAAATTTTAAAAAAAGTGCTTAATTTTGTTTTAATGTTTTCTGTTTTCGGGGAATGGTTTCAAATTTTCAATATATATTTTTTATTTCCAAATTTTGTAAAGTGTCACTTGGGAATTCTTTTTTTTTTTTTTTTTAAATAAGTTTTAAATTGCAACTCATGTTTAAGAAAATATTTTTGATAAAAATAAAAAAAAATACAAACTAAACACATTTGGAACCTTTATTTTCTGTTTTTACTAGAAATAAAAATAAAAAAACAAGTAAACCAAACAAGGCCTGATTACAAGGGTAATTCATAAACCTAAAGATAGTAATAATTTGAACGATTTATTCCATTACAACCAAACAACGCCTACTGTTGAAAGATTAAAGGAAAATTGGCGGCTCATGCATTTGTGAATTTCCTCAACAACCCTCGCGCACGTTATCCCTTTAAGTGGGCACAAAAAAGTAGAAAAGAGAATTGATTGGGCTAAGTTTTGTCCGCGTGTCTAGAATGACAAGCACAAATACCTTCCATAAAATCACACTTGGCGCTGACTAGAAATGTTTTAGAAATAACGAAGACACAAATCATGCCAACCCAGATGATTGAGAAAAACGACAACCCTTTGAAAAAGTTTAAATTCATTTATTTCTAATAAAATATGAATTTAAAAAGGAATATTTTAGCAAAAAAATAAAAAAAACTATTTTTTTTCTAAAATTAAATGTTTGGATAGTGAGTTTATTTTTTATTAAAAGAAATCAAGATTTCTTTCATGAAAGTCTCAGAATTAAGGTTTTTTAATTAATTTAGGGTTAAAATTATGTAATATAATATTAAGACATTAAATGTATTCCACAATATAATATATTATAATACAATTTTAATATACTACAAGTTAAAAATTATTTGATTTTTAATACTTTTTAATAGAGAATATTTTTACTTTTAAATAATTTTTTATTTTCTGTCCTATTTTATAATGTGTAGCAGATATATTCATGAAAGTCTTTATCCTAGTCTGTTTTTTCATTTCTATTCCGTTTATCAAAAATGTTCTTATTGAATTCAAGAGTTAGTTAAAGAAGTTTTGGGCAAATTCCAACAGGAAAAGCTTAAAGTAAATTTTTTATTTTAAAAACATTAAAAATGTGGAACAAGTCGAGCAAGTGACCCGAGCGAAAAGCGGAAAATATCTTCATCGCCCTTGCACTTTCGCTGGGACCCTTTTCCCGCATGATTATGATGAAGAGCAGAAGAGATGGATAGATATTATTGTTCCTTCGATCTTTCCACATCCTTCAGCAAAAATATCTCTCTCTATTTATCCCCGTCACGGCGCGGCGACGTTAAGCTGTTGCCAACCGAAATCTTCTCCGCAACAACCGCAATGGCTGCCGCCGACTTCCTAGAAACCCGCTTCTTGACGCGGAGGGGAGGAACATCCTCCAGAAAATCTCCGAGCAGGGCGGCTACGCCTACGTTGGAATGTCCTCGCTCGCCGCCTCCGGCGACCTCCGGGCGTCGGAGGCGGCGCGTGAGATGGCTTGGGAGCAGCTTCATTCTGGCCCGTGGCACTCTGTGCTGCCGATTTGGAGGGACGCGTACTCTATGGCGTGCCTGAATGTGGCCAAACTCCATTACGCCAATGGCGACTTCAAGGAGGCACTTAGGGTTCTCGACATGGGCTTGATCATGGGAGGAATGACTCTGCGTAAGGACTTGGATGCTGCCGTGGAGAAGGTATCCGCGAAGGCGACTGCTCTTAAGGTTTCTGAGGACGGGACTGAAGGGGTAGCCAAGGCCCAAAACCATGTTGTTCCTGAAAAATTTAATGAAGCGGAGGTAAGGTGTGGTTCCCCTTGTTTCTCTTTCGCCTATATAATGTTGTTTAATATGGCTATGCGTGATTTGCTCGTGATTCAAAAAGGCGTGGTAGTAAATATTTACTGCGATTTCATGGTGGAATTCAGTCTTTATTGCTTTTCATTGCCCTTCCTGCGGATTGCGCGGATTGCTTTTGTGCAGAAGTCTAGTTTTAGTCGCTTCAGCAATTCTAACTTTGCTTTTATACAAAAATATCTAAAAGATTTTCTCTTAGAACATCAGAAGGTTTATTGAGATATGATACCTCTTTGGGTTGAAAACTGCCTTTACTAAAATCCAGGGAAATAATTGTATTCATCAGAATTGTCCCCAGGAAAAAATTAAAAAAGAAAAAGAAAAAAATTGTAGATGGATCACAGACTCTTAGCTCTCTTTATCGGAATATTGTCAATTACCAACTAGGAAATTCCTACCCTTCTTCTTGATGTATGTTTGATTTTCTCTTAATGAGGTTTGCAGTATCTAGTATCTACCATTCCTTTTGAAAATTATGTTTGTGGGGTACTTTCCTCTCACTTATTTTGAGAACTAAACTGGTGAAACTGTGCAGTAAAATTTAAAATTCCTATTAATGCATTGAGGTAGTGGTTTAAAATCTTTGTCAAACAGATTAAAAATATACATTTATATTTTACGTTATTTATTTATTTTTTCTGGGTTGCCTGCTAGATTTAGCTGGAGAGCTGAGGACAGATGTTAGATGGATTCAGGGGTCGGCAGTTAATTACAGAAGTTTGATATTTTAACTACAATGATTATATAGCAACTGTTTCAAATCTATTCTTTCACATTTAAGGTTTTTTAGAAGTGTTTATTCCTTTCATGGACTAAATGGTTGTTTTTCGTTTCTTTGTATCCTTTTTATTGTATTCTTTACTTCTCAATGATAATTCAACATACTTTCTCTTCTTCCATTGCCCAGTATATTGTTACCGTAGTAAAAGTTGATTAAGCATGAAGTGTATTATGTAATTATTTGAGAGGTTGAATAAAGTGTTGACAAATCTTTGATTTTCTGTTCCAAATTTGATCTTACTTTTATAGGTTGTCAGGGTTTCTACACGCTAGAATGAGTGAGTTGGATGTATATTTTGCAGAAAATGTGACATCCAGATTCAATTATGCCAAAAATAGTCTGGTGGTATTTTCAAATAAAAAGAAGTATTTTAACAGTGCATTAATGATCATTGCTCATACTTGCTTCCATATCATATATAAGAGTGTAACCTAGGTTTTCCTTGATTGGAGTCTGTCAATAATTTTATCACTCAGATTATTTTGATGCCTAATAAAATTAGTTTGTGGTTAGCTATGCTTACTGAGATTTACTTTGCAGTGATTTGATAATCATAGTAATTAAATATCTGCTAACTAGAGTTGACAAGGATTTACAGAATAATCTTTTGAGTGATGTGCACTGGGGAGATAAAGATAGTAATGTTGTATTATCCTATATTGCATTTCACCTTGTAGGTGTTTCAGGCTTTACCAATGAGGTCACTATCTTGTAAAACTGTTGGAAAACAGTCAGCTCTATCATTGGAGGGATTCTTGCATGACTATTTTTTGTCAGGTTCTCCAGTTATCATCAGTGATTGTATGGCTCATTGGCCAGCTATGACACGATGGAATGATATAGATTACTTGAAAAGGGTAGCTGGCTTTCGCACAGTTCCTGTTGAGGTGATGATTATTCTATTTTTATGACTGTTTTTCTTTAAGGGTATATTTCTGGATTATAATTTTTTTTCCATGCATTAGGTTGTAGCATTTGGTTATTTTTTATCTCTCTTTTTCAAGAATTATTTTCTCTGTTTTACTCTATAAGAACATCTAAACAAATGAAGACATTTCACATTTGTTGCGATTCTGAAAGTCATCAGCAAAGATATCAATATAAAGAGATGTTACTATTATCAAGGAAAGTACTTGTTAGAAAGGACAGTGTCAAATTTTCTCTGGTGGAGTTGGTTGCTAGCAAGGTTATTGTCATCCTTTTCTCAGCTTTGTGTCCTAGACCTAGAAATGTTAATATTATGATCTAAAAGTTTTAGAGACCAACTATAATACTTTTAGGGGAAAAGAATGCACGTCTAGCTGAGCTCACTTCACAAAATTTGTATCAACACAAGCCATCATGAGGGTGAGCCACCTGATTGATCATCTAAAGGTGATTTAACAGCTTGTTAAAAAAGTTTTTGTTCTTCAATATCATCCACTGTCATTTTAATTGAATCGCCTTTAGTTATGATGAGAAAAAAAGAATTTTTTCAGGGTTGATAAACTTTTGAATAATGATTCTTAAAATGAAAACTTTCAGTTAAGCTTCTGAACTTCTGGGGATGTTTTTGAATATCCTTATGGCACCAGTTCTTCATGTGGAGTTTGGCTGGTCACTGGATGGGTTTCCTTTTTGATGCATATTTTTGAAGTTATTAACTGAACTTATAGAACTAAATGAAAAAGCACATTATAGGGCAACTTAGTGCACAAACCTCCCAGTGCTGCACAGTTAGGATGTATATGTGTCCTTACCCTTACATATAAAGAGGTTGTCTGAGATTTGGATTTTGATTCATAGGTGACAATAAAGCAACTATTCCAGTGCACTAAGGCTTACCTTCCTAGCACTGGCATAGTGAAACCATGTCATTTATGCATTTGCCTATTCCTTGTTATTCCTGCTGATATATGTAAGTTTATTTTATACTTTAGTGAAAGATTATTTGAAACTTTAGTGACGGTAAAAATTTTTGGATACCTATATTTGAATGTTTCTTCATAAAATAGATCATGGTGTGCACGCATATCTAGGTTTCTTTTCTATAACTGCTTCCTAATTCAGTAAGCTGTAGGTGTGTAATTCTCCTCTGGTGTCCTAGCTATGGGAAGCCAAGTAGAGGTGGCTTGGACTGATTAGAATTACTTTTTTTGCTGAAATAACAATAATGAAATAATGATAATCAATGAAAAAAAATCACAATGCTAAAATTGAAATTAAAATAAAAGGTCATAGAAGATGGATTTTAAACTTTATATTTATAAAGGTTCAGCAATAATGTGGATTGAGTGCAGACTCTATGAGTATGTTCAGCAGTAATTTTGTTTGCATTGAGTCGATACAGCTTTTCACTAGGGTTTCTTCCATTATGTAGGCAAGTTTTGGTTGTGAAGCTGGTTGTGAAGCTTTTCTTCACAAGCAGCTTCACTCCAAGCATTTCATCTAGACAGTACAAGTATCACTCAAGATGTCAGATAGCAACTAAAAATCATCAAGGAACAAATTTCCAAATGATGTATAAGCAGTAAATTTGCCTGGTAAAATTTGGGCTCAAATCATGAGTGAAATCTTGGGCTTATCTATTGAGTTATCTATGGAACTTCTGTGGATTTTTTTGGGGATTATCTATGTGCCTGAACTCTTTTGCATTTTTGACTTCATAGACTCGAGATTTTTACTAATATTTAACCAATATGACCTTAATGTGCAGTTGGTATTTTCATTTAAGGAAAATTGACTGTTACACTTTCCAAATCGGAAAGGATTACTGTTGTTCCATTTGGAAATGAAGAGCTGACCTTTTAGGCTTTCACCTATATGCTTGGTTTCTTTGTATGACATTCAGTGCAAAAGAGTGCTAAACCCTAAAGTAAGGGTGTCATTTTGAGCATAATTTTGGTTTTACAGTATATTATGCTGACTAGACGAGTCAGTCTTTGCAAATTATGAGTTGATTGACACTATCTAGTTACAGAACAAAGGTGCCATTTTCTAATGAATGTCAATTCAAATTGCTAATAAGCTGTCACTAACTTCTGGGACATGAAACTGACAATAAATAAACCATCTATAGGTTATCTGGTTTGTACCATACTGTGCTAGTCGGTACCATGTGTCAACTGCTTTGTCTATTTGCATGTCCTACTGGGGTGGGCAAAACCAAATATATGGGGTGGTCTTGGAGTTGATTTACTAGCTATGGCATTTGCTATGTCTAATCTTTTTCTCACTCAATGTCTCACCAAGCACCTATGATTATTATAGTCATTTGGCCACTTGGTCAAGCATTGGTTGGCAGGTTGTCAAATGTGTTGCAAAGTTTCAAATGTCTTGGCCGTTTAGAATGCTAGTCTTGTCAACTACTTCACTGGATGGCTTCAACAATCCATGCTGATTTGTCTTGACACTTGGCTTTGTCTTGGTCATTCCAATGAATTTCTAGGACTTGTTTTATACTACAGGACCAAGACCTCTTCAAGACTAGGTTATAAGTGCTACTAATCCATGAACCAATAACCAAGAGGCAAGAGGATTGTTGTAATCAAGTGATTCTGAAAGCTAGATGGCAATGTCAATCAAGCCAACTGACTTGATTGCCATTAGAGAGTTATTCTGGCCAGTCCAAGACAATGTCAGAAGGTGCCATCCAACTTGTTCCTTTACTCAAATTTGGGGAAAAGTTTTTTATTTGCAGCATGTGGAAGGCTGCATCATTCATCCAAGAGATTCACTCCAGTTACTTCCTCATAGCTAACATTTTTTCCATATGAAAGAACACTCAAAAGGACGTTTTCATTTGATATAGCATTCACTCTTTGCCTATATCAAGATGTTAAGAATGCCATGAGGCGCCGCTGCTAAAGTTTAAAAAAAATATCTATCAGGAATTATCCCTCAAGCATTTCTAGCTTATAAGTTGTCCTAATTATATTTTGACCCTCTATTTTCCCTAGCTTTATTCTCTCAACTGATCACGCAATCACCATCCTAGGAGCCACTCCTCAGCTCTGATGAAATGTGTTCTGCCAGACAATGCACTGATTGCTGATAGCTGGCCTTTTGATCCACCTCAACTGATTTGATTTGAGGCACACCATTTAGCTCAATAGAGTTAACTAATCTGCTGTTGCCCTAGTTAACTTACATGGGCATGTATCTAACAAAAAACTCAAATTGCTTTAATATGTTTCTAATTATTCAAAATAATGTACTTTAGAGCTGTTGGATTCTTTATTTCTTAAAGGATGAATTATAAATTTAAGTCGGAATGATCAATGAACTTGACGCCTCCATCAGTCAACTTTAGAACGAGTTTGTGAGTTGTGACGCCTTAGAGCTAATAACTTTGTTGAACTGAATGATAGTTTAGACATTAGATTAAATTCCAGAAGCATGAAGCTTAGTGAATATGTAAGAATTGTTATCACATTTTCTATGTGAGTGGCTGAGTAGTAGCTCTTGAACATTTACTCATCTAGATTGAAAATATTCTATACAATTGAATGATTTCTCAATCTTAAAGTTTGTAAAGTTCAAAACATATTGCAGGTTGGAAAGAACTACTTGTGCTCTGAGTGGAAGCAAGAGTTGATTACATTTTCCCAGTTTCTTGAAAGGATTCAGTCAAGTGACACTAGTTCTGGTCCAACATATTTGGCTCAGCATCCATTGTTTGATCAGGCATGCATCACTTGTGAGGACACTATATGATGGAAGCATGTTGTATAACTTCATGTCCATGCATTACAGTGTTCACTTCTCTCACTTAACATTTAAATGACAGATACATGAGTTAAGAAAAGACATTCTGATACCTGATTACTGTTTTGCTGGTGGTGGGGAGCTCAGATCAATTAATGCTTGGTTTGGACCTGCTGGGACGGTAACTCCATTGCACCATGATCCACATCATAACATACTTGCACAGGTATTACATATTAACTTTGATAATTTTATATGTGAAGTTGCTTGCTGGCTTTTTCCTCCACTACTAAGCTTCACATAATTCTCTATCTTGGCCTCTTTACAGTATCTTCTTGCTGTCTAAATACGTTTGCTGAGATGGTTTAATGTTTTGCTATACAAGCAACTGGATATAGTTTAACATCTGACTCGCCATGTAGCATAGTGAAACATGCACATGCAAATTGCTTTGAATTGGTTGGGTCTTCACTAATGCAACTTACAGTTATGGCTAAAAGTATAGAAGCTAGGGCCTCTGTACATATCTTATTGTGATGCAATTGTTTGTTAAAACTTTCAAGGCTTGTATGGGAGAGAAGGTGCAGCCTTAGGGCTTGCCTCAACCCCAGCAAAGCAACATCATCTAGGTGTCGCCTAGGTGAGCACCTAGGCTCAAGCCTAGGCATTAAGGTGCCATCTAGCTAAAATCCCTTCCAAGTCTTATTGAATTCAATTCTAGTTAAAGATCAAATTTTGAGAGGCCACTTTGTAAAATAATCAGAGTTTATCGTTGAAGGAAATTAGAAAGTTCCAAGTTCCCATTTAGTAATCGAGGAAAAGAGGGGTAAAAACCTCTCATTGAATATCTATTGGAAGCTTTTTTTTTTTTTTTAAAGTAAATAAGAAAACACCGTATCCTTATATTTGTTCCGTTGTTTAAAATAAGAGAAAAATAGGATTAGATGGTTCTGTCATGTTCAATGTAGATCTCCAATTAGGAAAAATGACACTTTTCTATTAAGGTTAATAATAGAGGTAGTGGTAGGCCAAAACTAACTCTGGTTAAACTAATGAAGAAATATTGAAATTGTTATGGCTTAACTGAAAATCTAGTCTATGACAAAGCATATTTAAGACAAGGATTTAAGTAGACGACAACATGTAGTTGGGATAAGGCTTGGTTGATCCATTGATTTTGATTTGCCTCTTTTTTCCCCATTTGAAGAAAAGACATGGTATAACTTCTTAAGGAACCCTGTAGAGAAAAGGATTGATTTGAAGGTAATTGCTATAAGCCCTTTTTTGGGTCTTTTGGTTTTAGTTAATTTTCTAAGTGGTGCCTCACTTTATTCAAGGGAACACCTAGCATGGTATTTAGTACCTTAGGCAATAAAAGGATTTTTGTGCTTATGGATGTCTAGTGCTATAGCAATGTTGGATCTAACAAATTATTAATATTTGATTTGTAACACTGATTAAAAGATGTGTTTGTAGTGTGTTGATTAGGGGTGTTTGTGGTTCGGTTTGAGGCTCAATGCGAACCAAACCATAACTCTTCGTAATTTTTAGAAACTAAACCAAACAAAACCATGAACTCTCAAGAACTAAACCAAATCACGATTCACGGTTTGGTTCGGTTTGAAAACCACGATTTGTAAATTAAATCCATCAAACTTCTTACCAAACTCTCCACCCCTACATAATTTTAGACTTGTAGTAGGATCAATTAAATTTGATAATTGAAAAACATGGCTACCAAGAAAATTCAATAAATTTAATAAATTAAATATTGACATGATATGTAATAACCCAAATTGAAGGGCTATTTGAAAGAATCGGAAGCTTAGGAGACCATTAAAGAAAAAAAGAAAAATAAAAAAGAAAAGGAAAGGAGATTGGGGAATGAAACTACAGAAAAAAGAAAGTAGAGGAGCCAGAACAAAAAGAGAAGAAAGTTGAATGATTAAACTGCAAACCCAAACATATTTTACAGTTTAGTTCAGTTTATGCGGTTCGGTTTGGTGGTTGTGAGGGAAAAAAATTGCTGTGAACTGAAACCAACATATTCATGACCTATACGAAACCGAACCAAATCACGATTTGGTTCAATTTATTTGGTTTAATCGGTTTGGTTTGATTTGGTTTGATGAACACCTCTGTTGTTCATTAGGGGAAAAAGGCAAAAACAGCCCCTTAAACTATAGCTTAGTTGCATACATGCCTTCTAAATGTTTAACTTCTGCGATCAACTACACCACCTACATGTTTGGAACTACAAAAATTATTGGACTAGTCATGGGGGTGAGCTTGGATAGGATCATACTTACCTAGTTCACCCCATCCCCTTTGGAATTTCGATTTGGGTTGAGCAACCCAATTTGTGGTGCGTTCTCAACCCAGCTCATTATTTGCAGTGTCCCAAATTCACTTTGTTGATTTTTGAATTATTTGACTCAATTTGTTAGTGTAAATCAGCAAACATCATTAATGTGTGATTTCTAGCATTAATTAGGCCTTCCTTCTTGCAATTAGCAGATTTTTTTTTTTTTATTTTTTTTTTTTTTTGTGGGGGTAAATAGGGCTTATCAAAGAGTGCATTTATGAATAATTTCTTTTCCAAAATAGAGGCTGAAAATTAAACCTTCCAACAGTTTTTTTCAAGGAATATAATGCATTTATTAAAAATTCATTTTCCAAAACAAAGGCTGAAATTAAACCTTCCAATTCCAACATTTTTTTAAGGGGAATATAATGCATTTATTAAGAATTTCTTTTTGAAAACAAATGCTGAAAATTATACATTCCAACGGTTGTTTTTAGAGAATATAATACATTTAGTAAGAATTCTTTTTCCAAAACAAAGACTAAAATTTAATCTTTATGTTTTTATTTATGGTTTTATGAGAATTATTTTTTTGATTAATCATATCTTATTCTTTGATAATTAGAAAGTAGAAACATGTCCATAGTGATATATACATAGAACGACTCATACTATAACGTCCATAGTTATATCATGTCCTGAAACAATGTTCCGAATAAGCTAACCCCACATACCTGTCCCTGTCCTTGTCCTGTATGCCATACTATACCGTGATCCAGGTAACTATGAGTAGGATGGATAGGTTCCTAGGACGGAACCAGAAGCTGAAACCAATTCATTGATTTTTGTAACTAGACCTTACCTGTGGGGTTTTAAAACAATCCTTGAACTTATAATCTTCTTATTAATGAAAACAACAAATACTAACCAAAATATCTGAAAGGTTTAAATTATGCTTAGTTTTTTTAGTAAATTATAATTAGTTTTCATTTCAACATGAAGTTATAAAGTAAAATCTGCTTATTTATCCATACAACTCATAGATTTTTGGAACTAGACCTTACCTGTGGGGTCTTATAACAACCTTGGAACTTGCAATCGTTTTATTAATGAAAATAACAAATATTAACCCAAGAATTACCAAAAGTTTAAATTGTGCAGGATAAATTGTTTCTATGGGGAATTATGTTTAGTTTTCATTTCAACACAAAGCTATAAATTAAAATCTGCTTTTTTGTCTGTACAACTTGTTAAACAGTTAAAAAAAAAAAAAAGGAATACCGGTTCCAAACCAATCATATCAAGGTTGGTTCCAATTTGGTCCTTTCAAGACTCATCCATTGGCAGGGTGTGTAAAGGTGTAAAACTAGAGACCTACTGAGAAAAGCTGGTTCTAACTTTTTAGAACCGGAACCTATTTGGCTTACTCTTGGAATCACTCAAGAAACTCTTGTTCAAGGCTGATTCCAATTGTTCCATCTTTACCCAACATATGTGACAACCCTTAGTTGCATGATGCTTTTAACTTGGCCTCATTTCTACAACTCCCTTTCAAAAAGTCATTAACCCTAAGACATCACTCATTGAGATTAAAGGGCTTTTATGCTTGATTGATTGAGTTATTACTATCCACAAGGATTGGGTGCTTAGATTAAACCCCATAGAAGGAAAGCAATGCCTCCACGTAGAAGTCCTAGGAACAAGCGCAGTTAGTAGACAAGGTATAAACATTAGGGTACAATGTAGGATTTTATTAACCTAAATATTAGGTCTTTTGTTGTTAAATTACATATCCTAATTTTTTAGACTACAGTATATCATAAAATAAACATTTCCATTACCAAATCATAGACAACAAACAATTTTTGGAGCACAATGTAGCTTCCTTCTAATTTAAAAATGGTTTTGATGTTAAATCACATAAGTCTAATTTTTGGACTGTAATATATCATGAAATAGACATTTAAATCAGCTAACTGACAAACAACAAACAATTTTTAAATAATCTTGTATCAAACACCCTTAATTTGTTTTTTCCAATCTCAATTTTGATCTCTCTCTATCCCCCTTATATATTATTATGGTTCTTTTTGTAGTTGATGGACAGAGTGGGCACGTTTGCCAAGGTGTGTGTGTCATGTTGGTCGGAGGGTCTTAAGCCACTTAAGTGTCAAAACCAACCAAACTCACACATGGCACCCCAGCAAGTCTTTGAACAGTAGGAAGTCTAAGACTTTTAGTCTAGTCTTATATCCCACTCTCCAAGCTTACTCTCACCCAAGATCCCTTTGATTGCCCTGCCTAAGACAACCCATTCTTACTATACTCTTAAGCTCACAACTCAAATACAAGGAGACCAAGAGAGAGAAAGACAATTTAGAGAAAGAAACAACGAGAGAGTTTGTATTGCTTGAAGCCTTGGATGGGTTATAATGGGAGGGGAGGACCCCTATTTATAGTGTTTGGGGAAGGGCATTTCTGTAATTAAAAATTTGTACAAGTCGTTGGGGCGTGGCGCATATATTGTTAGTCTATACAGTATATTGTCAGGGTCCTAGGTGTGGTGCGCCTTGGGATGTGCCTCAGTTTTGTTGAGACACATCTTGGGTGGTCCTTGGGGGCAGGCCTTGGTCCAGTTGCCCATGCTAGTCGATGGGTGGTGTTCAATCAATACTCAATTCACCTTGGACATATTCTCTCCCATTGCTCTGAGTTCCATTCTTGGTACGTCCCTTATATACCTTAATTGCCTTGCAGTGTTGCCACAGCTCCTTTTCGAGCTCTCAACTTGACTCATGGTCTAGCAAGCCCTCTCACTTGACCAGGAACTCTACTGTTGGCATGCAGTTCTTTGTCCTCAATAGCCAGCTCATAAGGATTTCGTCTACCTCTCTCTCATAGGCCACCTTGATCTTGGCAGGTACCTCGTTTGACTCTCACATGATTGGGTCCTGATCATCATTATGGTAAGCCTTTACATGTTGTCACATCACGTTGTGATGTGCTTGTGTGGACAGGCTGTTGTGGTGGCCCGTTACACTCTCCCCCAATGAATCCATCGACACTCTTGTCGACGTTGGAGAACTTGGCGGCTTCTCCTGTTCTGTCCAAGTCTCCTCGTTCTTCTTCTTTGACCGTTGCTCTAGGCTGGGCGAAGTCCTATCGCCCAAGGATCCTAACTATAGTCTTTTGTAGATAGGTGCCTCTTGATCCTTGTACTAGCCACCTGTGGCCTTTCCTTGATGGGCTTCACTCATCTTGCTGAAGTCATTCCAAGTCTTGTTATGTGGTTGCCTCACAAAGCCGGGTTGTTGCTTCTCCTCATGGGCATTGCCCACCCTAGGACCAAGGTCTTGGCCACCTCATGCCTCCTATCCTCTTGGGCCAATACTCCTTTGGCCACAGTTGGCACACAACTTTGGAGATTGCCTAGCGTGCAAGTCTCCTTCCTAGCCATTAGCCCACCGCCTCTAGCCTTCTCCTCCTCAATAGCTTTCAAGGGTTCTCTTCCCTTGTTCGCAATTTGATCCCTAGTCTTCACCTTAGTTGGTGATTACCCAAGCAAACCCAACGCTCGGTCCTTGGGGTTACCTGACACATGGGTTACTCCCTCAACTAATGGCATCCTTGCCTTCTCTTGATGGCTTCCTACCAAATCATTGGCCTTAAGCACGACAAGAGCATCCCCGCTCATTGCCCCTTTAAGGAGATGTCCTTCACCCAAACAACCTTGCTTTGTACCTAGAGCCCTCTTGCCTTCTATTGACTGGTCATCGCAGCAGCATCTCATCTCGTCACAAGGGTTAGGGTCTTTGTCGTCCAGCCTTTCGGCCACATCCAGGAGGCTACCTCCAATGCAATCTTCCTCGGTTCTGCCTTTAAATTGACTCCTTTGGTCTAGCAAAATGCTGGACCTACTCTCCCGACAATCCAATACCCTGAGTCGAAAGGTCTATTGCCCTTCCTTCAACTCATTAGATTCTAGGGAGCTTTGCATGTCTTGTTGGTCACTTAGTCTGGTCTTGCATAGTTACTCACCTTTCTCGAGGGATAAGACAGCTTCTGATAGAAGTTAGAACCTTAAGGATCCTAGTTGTTGGCTATCTTCCTACACTTTTTCCTTGCCCTTGCCCTAGTTCAAGGGTTCAGGATCGTCCCTTCGAATTGACCCCATTTGGCTCTTCTAAGGGCACACTTTTGAGTAATGAGATGAGGGCCCTCGCAGATGTAGGCACTTCACAAGGGGAAAGACCATTGTTCTAGTTGGGCTTTGTCATCATCTTTTGGCTTGGCCAAGGCTTCCTCATTTTGACTGAACTTGGGGTGGCCTTCCTTGCCATTCTTCTTGGAAGTCTTTGCCTTCTCCTGGGTGAATTCTGTGAGCGATTCCGCCACGTCCATGGCCTCTTTTAGTGTCTTCACATTTCTACGATTCAGCTCTAACTTCATCCATGGTTGGGCCGCCCTTGAAGGAGAAGTAGGCGTTCTCATCCCTAATGTTGGGAAGTAGAAGGCGCAAGTTTGCAAAATCCTCCATGTACTTTTGCAAATTCCCAGTGTGCCTCAATAGATGGAGTCTCTCTCACAACTCTTTTTCAGCATTTTGTGGGGTGAAGTATTTCTAAAACTCCACCTTGAAATCTTCCCAAGTTTTGATGCCTTGAGAAGAAGCCTTATGGTGCCACTAAGTTAGTGCATGACCATTGAGGTATGTAGAGGCAATACCTATCCTTTTTTTATCAAAATGGATGCTCGACCCTTGGAAGTAGCATTTTGTGGACCATAGATGGTTGTCAATCTCCTCCGGATCATGCTTCCCACCATAGAAGTAGGGTTTGGGTACCTCCCCGTTGGATCTGTCTGAATCATGATGGCCTTGCTTTCCATCGCGGTTGTTAAGACCGCCAACTTCTCCTTGAGGGATTCAATCTCCTCCCTCATCTGTGGGTATCCCCACTTTTGTGAGTTGCATGAGACTCCTCTCGCATTAGGTCTAGCTCAGCCAGCATCTCGTTCACCTTGTTAAGGCCTTCCAAGTCTATAGCAAGTTCGGCCTTGGTATACTCCAGCTCCCTTTTCATGGCATCTCACTCCTCCTTGGCCTTCATGGCCATAGCCTCCACCACTCCCATGTGACGGATCCAGTGCTCGTTGTATTGGGAGAGAGTATCATGCAACTTTGGGTGAAGCTCAGACACCATCTTGTGAAGTCCTGAGACTTCCTCTTTGACCTCTCCTAGGTCAGCGGATAGCGTGTCAACCCTTTCATAGAAGGCCTAGACGCAATCTTGGGAGACATCCTGGCTCCTTCTCTTGGACAGCATGGGAATTTCTTCACGGGTGACATCGGTAGATTCAGCACTTGCTATCTCAAAGGAAAGCACCCATAGAAGGACCACGTTTGCCAAGGTGTGTGTGTCATGCCGGTTGGAGGGTCTTAATCCACTTAAGTACCAAAACCAATCGAACCCACATGCGGCACGCTAGCAAACTCTTTGAATACTAGAAAGTGTAAGACTTCTAGTTTAGCCTTATGACCAACTTTCCAAGTTTACTCTCACTCAAGACCTCTTTGATTCCCCTGCCTAAGGCAAACCCTTCTCACTACACTTGTAAACTCACAACTCAAACACAAGGAGAATAAGAGAGAGAGAGAGACAGTGAGAGAGAGAGTTTAGGTAGAGAAACAATGAGAGAGTTCGTATTGCTTGAAGCCTTGGATGGGTTATAATGGGAGGGGAGGACCCCTATTTATAGTGGTTGGGGATGGGCATTTTTGTAATTAAAAATATATTCAAGTGGCCTAGGCACGTGGGGCGAGCGATGCTATGCTGGACAGCGCAATGTGCCTCGCAGCATTGGCGGTGTAGTCACGCACCCATGGTGTGCTGCGGCTTGAGGCACGTGTGCTCTGGCCACACTCGAGCGTGTGCCAAGCGTGCTCCCTTCGTGTGCCAGTCATGTGCTCATTTGAGCTAGCATCCTAGCTGTCAGTTGCCTCATTAGCTGCCACATCCAATGGCCCTACCACATCACTAGTTTGTACAATATGTTGTTAGAGTCCGAGGCGTGGTGCACCTTGGATCATGGCATGTTGCGCCCCTAGGTGTGCCTTGGTTTTGCTGAGACACGTCTTAGGTGATCCGTGGGAGCAGGCCTTGGTCCAGCTACCCATGTTGGTCTCTAGGTGGTCTTCGGCCGATTTTCAATTCACCTTGGTCATATCCTCCCCCACTGCTTCGAGTTCCATTCTTTGTACCTCCTTTATATACCTCATTTGCCTTGCAGTATTGTCACAACTCCTCTTTGGGCTCCCAACTTGGCTCATGGTTTGGCAAGCCCTTCCACTTGACGAGGAATTCTATTGTTGGCATGCAGTTCTTTGTCCTCAATATCCGGTCAAGGATTTCATCTCTCTCTCTCGTAGGCCGTCTTGATCCTAGTGGGCGCCCTATTTGACTCTCTCATGGTCGGGTCCTGATCATCACTTTGGTAAGCCTTTACTTGCTGTTGCGTTCTGTGGTGTCACATTGCATTGCAACGTGCTCGAGTGGACGGACTGTCGTGGCAGCCTGTTACATGTGCTTGTTCTAAAACAGATCTATTGGTGAGGCTCTTGGCATGGTAAGATCACATAAGCTAGTGCTTGATGTGCATGGTAGGTGTAGCTCTAACATTCCTTGCGGTGATGCTGGTTTTGTGTTCCTAACCCAAGATGCATGTCATATTGAATTGATGCTACATTATGGCCTATATGCATGGTATACAGGCCCCAAACTGGAGTAATAAGGCTGATAGAACTTTATTTGTGCATTTAAAGGCTTCGTTGATTCTTAATCATTTTCATTGCTGGGATGGAGAATGGCTGCTCCATGCATTAGAAAGAGGAAATGTATAATCTTTTTTGTCTCATTTATTTATTTGTCTGTCATTGTAGTCTTTTTTTTTTTTTTTGGGGGGGGGGGGGGGGGGGGGGACGGGTGGGGATGGGGGTGTCGGCTTGATTGTTCAGGTCTAGGGCTTTCACTGGGTTTTAGTTTTTGTTAGGTCTGAGAATGGGCCAGTTTAGTTTTAGTTAGGTTTTTTTGCCTAGAATCAACCCCATTGTGGACCTAATTGAGCCAGTCGGTACCAGGTTCAACCCTAGTAAAGTGGATGAGCAGCAGAGCAGAAAGGAACAAAAATCTCCCAAACCCATAGAGTTGAATATATACACAAAAATAGACTGGATATGAAATATGTATTAACAAAATCAATTGCATCTCTGCGTGTGTGCGTGCGTGTGTGTCTCAAAAATAAAAACGGCTGCCCTTTGCTTCCCTCAATTGGTTCTCCCGGTTTGGTTGGGGTGTTTCCTATGGCAGAACCATGAACATGGAAATTAACCTAATTTAATTGATTTTCAAATTTTTTTTGACAGCTGGAACCCACCCAGACATATCTTGGTACCACCTGTGAACCTAACTACAAAGGCTGGGTCCCAGTTAACCTGGAATCATTGCTGACCCCCACAGTTTTTTTACTCTCTTTCCTGCAATTTTGTTGGCATATTGGTCACTTGCTTCAGTTTACTTGCATTTCTACATGTTTATTCCCCAGTGGCTCTCATTAATAGATTTTTCATGTTTACTAATTGAAATAGAAAGTTTAGGAAATTGGTTATAGACCTAAAGAATGGTTATACTCCTTGCTGATCCCATTTTCATTACATTGAGGATACTTGCCAAAACCCTTCTTTTCAAGAAAATTAAATTTCAGAGGTAAAGAAAAGAATATATTCACTGAGAAAAGAAAAGAACCCCTGCATGCTTTTGAACAAAGCAAGAGAAATTCTAGTATTTGAATCAGCCTTTCTTAGTGTCTTTCTCTAGCATCCTTTTTTCTGACAAGATTTTTACTCATTCTATAGGGAAAACTGTAACAATTTTAGCATTTTTGTTTTGTTTTGTTTTGTTTTGTTTTTTGTTTGGGTTGGGTGGAGACCGTTGAGATTTCTGGGTTGGAGTGGTGCCCTGGATTGTAAATCTTTATTATTGAGCATTTTTGGTTGCTTCATTCTTCAGGTGGTTGGAAAAAAGTATATTAGGCTTTACAATGCTTCGTTGTCAGAGGAACTTTACCCACACACTGAATCCATGCTTAGTAATTCCAGCCAGGTAATTTTGCTTGCTGATCCTGCAATAGATCAGAACTGATCTTCTATTGGAAGTTGCTATGATTTTAAAGAAGGATGTTCTTACAATCAGAAAGCAATTGCAGTCTGTGGGGAAGATTTTCTTGTTTTCTCTGAAAGAGTCAATCTACTTGCATCCTTGTCTTGATAGATTTGTTATCACTCCTTGTAAAAGCTACTATTAGATATCTGGGTTATCTTAATATGAGAAATAAATCTCAACTTTCTTTTTGGTGGACTTACAATTAGTAATTGAATAAGCCTGACCTAATAATAAGCGTATTGTCCTTTTCTAGTGGAAGTCACAAACAGCTTGGGTAGGATTGTCATGTTAACACGTGTAAGATGCTGTGACAATTTATTTTGTCATATTATCCAATTGTAAAGAAACAAAAGATAATGTGTCCATGGTTTGACGTTACAACTTCTATGATTATGTGACAGTATAAAAATTATCTCCTTCTATAAAGAATTAAATTAAAAGGGTGGGGAGGTGTATTTCGAGTTGTTATTGGTTAACCCTAACCTACCTAAAAAAGTTCCTAGTCATTTTGGGTTGGGTTTGAAAATGTGTGGCAGGAATCATAAAAATTGCAGGTATGGTGGGGTTGGGTTATCAAATTTCCTCTTGTATATGCATGATAGACATCATTTGACAGCCATCCCTGATTATTGGGCTTTTTTGTTGTGAAAAGATTTTGTAAACGAAATTGGTTTATTAATAATAATATCATTTTGCTTATGGAAAATTGAATTTGCTTGAAGGTTGATCTGGACAACATAGACGTGAGTGAGTTCCCAGAGATTCAGAACCTGGAATTTATGGACTGTATTTTAGAGGAAGGTGAAATGCTTTATATCCCTCCGAAGTGGTGGCATTATGTTCGATCTCTTACTCCAAGTTTTTCTGTTAGCTTTTGGTGGAGTGACACAGCAACTTCGCCACTCTCCTGATTTTGTATTATTAATCATCACGAGTTGGCTTCTAAGATATTTCTTTTCTCTGGGCTTCTGGGAACTATATTATTGCTCTCTTGCGGGGCAAATTGCTGCACTTTTCGTAGTATTCTCATTTAAAAAAAAAGGTATGATGTTTAGAACCATTATTTTGTATATAGGTGCGTATAGTGATTGATCTTTGAAATATTGGAGGGGCTTTGTACGGAAACAAAATGTTGATATTTGGATGCATCTCTCTCTCTCAAATGTGGCAAATGAGTGGGTTCAATTCAAATTCGTCCTTCATTTAGCAGGTTTAATTGGCTATTTGTATCTGGACGGGGGTAGGTCTGTTCGTATGCGTTATGTCCATGCAGTTTATTCTGTCTATTTTTCTTCACGAGTTGATGTAGCTGCTTTTATGTTGTATGTTTTAGTTGAGTTTTCTCCTGTTTTCTACCTCTTCTCTATCATTCTATTTAAATTTGGACCTGTTTAAGTCTATGTTCAACCTGTTTGAACATTTTTATTTATTAAATGAGTAAAAGAGCCCATTTATTATGGAGCGGTCATGGCGGGTAGACAATGCAGGATTTGGCATTTATCCTCAGCGAACGATGGCTAGCAAATGAGAAACAAAAAGTGATGCACTGATAATTTATACCGAGCAGTCTGGCTTCTGATGTCCTTCTGAAAATGAGGACCAATCTCTATAATGTGTGTGACAACAACGTTATTCATACATTGCATTTCACAATGTTATTGTTCTGGAAGCTATCCGACTGTGGGTTGAAATTGAGTCTTGAGCGTAATAGTGGGTCTAATATAATTTAAGGAGTGTATAAAACGTTTTTGAGAATATTTTATCAAGATGGGTTTTTATATAATCTATTTTTACAATATTATTATTTTTAACAGTTGTATTTGTAATTTAAAACTGATTTCTAAGCATAATGTGATTGACGTATTTCAAATAAATGGCATTTGAATATTTTTTGAGAATATGTTACAAAAACGGGTTTTTTGAACAATTAACTTTCTTGATATTATTGTTTTAAGCATTTTTGAATTTGTGGTTTAAAATCTAAGCTCCAGGGCACTGCTAGGGCCAATTCCCTTAGAATTCGAAACGTTTTCGAAAATGTGTTACGCAAATGAGGTTTTGCACAATATATTTTCACAATATTACTGCTTTTAGCATTTTAAAATTTGGGGCCTCACACCGAGCTTCAAGAGTAATATTAGCCCTAATATCATGTAAAGACTGTTTTAAGTGTATTTGAGAATGTGTTATGTTGATATTTTATCTAATATCAGTTTATAAATTTATGTAAACTATAAGAATCTTGAAAGTTATTATTAACAACTTGAGTTTTAATATTTTGGGTCAGGAATTCAAATTTAACAAATTATTAGAGCTAATGACTTTTAAGTCATTATGAATAGTATTGGAGAAATAATCTTGTTATAAATTGCAAAAGGAGGATCTGTGCTTTGACGGGGAAATCAAATATCTGGAGAGAAGAAAATTGTGATATCTCGTCTTACATAAGTTTGTAAGTGTGGATCATATAATATATAAAATTTTTGACAATTACTATTAAATAATTTAGGTTTAAAAATTTTAAACAGATGTGTCAAACTCAACAAATTGTTATGGCTATTAATTCTTGGACTTTTACATTATGAAAATGAGTTTTGCACAATCCACTTTCATGAAATTAATGTTTTTAACACTTTCAAATTTGTGGTTTGAGATCAAGCTTCGGGGGCAACATTAGATCTACTTTCTTGTAAGGAGGGTTCAAAAACTTTTAAGAATGTGTTACAGAAATAAGTTTATGCACAATTCACTTTTTTTAGAACTTTTTAACACTTTTGAATTTGTGGTCCAAAATCAAGTTTTGGGTGCAATATTAGGTCCAATTTCACATGAGGATTGTTCAAAATGTTTTCAACAACATGTTATGAAAAGAGGTTTTTTTGTTTTTTTGGCACAATCTACTTTCATGATATGAGTGCTTTTAACACTTCCAAATTTGTGGTCCAAAATTATGCTTTGAGAGTAATATTACAATACCACAATTTGGGGGCAATTAGAAAATTTTCATAATAAGGGACTTAATTGATAGGAATAAAAAATTTAGGAGCTTAATTAAAAATTAGAGGGCCCATATAATTTAATTTAAACCTCATGGGCCTGAATGGACATAATCAGGGACCAAATTGCAATGCATAAGAAAGTAGGGGATCGAATCGCAAAATCCCAAAACTAGCATCTTGCTAATCGTCCCTTACCTTTTTTGGAACTAAACCACTCGATTTGGTTGATTAAAACTGGATTAGTGTAAATTGATCCAAATTGAACACACACACATAAATGTATGAGTCATTTGGACTTAAACCTTATGCTAACTTCATTCTTTACCTTCATCTATACCAGAAATTTTAGACTGTAAACCTTGGCGACAAGCTGCAGGTCGATTGCCGCTACATCAGCCGTTGTTAAGGAATTGGTGCAGATCCTCATAGGTGAGGCCAAGGCAAGTGTTAATGATTTGTGTTCATAAACACCATTGTTTTCAACCAAAAATCAAGCCAATTTCAAAAGCAAAATCATTCCGAGTACACAAAGCTTCCCTGGGTTGGGAGTTAGGTCTTAGGGATGAGATTTGAATGAAAATTTGGATCCACACAAGGTGCAATTCTCTGAACCAGTCCCAGCTTGAATCGAGCTAGGCCAACTATGGGCCTAACCTAGAGGGCTTTGGGCCAAGTTAGTTTCGGACTGGGCCATGGTTGTATTAGATTAGGCTTTTGGGTGAAAAGGGCTTCTAGACGAGTTATCTAGTACCGGTCTAGGTTGCTGAATTTGGATTCTAGATTTGGAAAACAAAGCCAGTTCAAAGGTGATTTTTTATCTAGTTCAGGGATTAAATTAACCGGTTCAATACCTTACATGATCGGTTCATGGCTGTCATCAAGCAATTTGGTGATTATAAAAACCAGTTTAGTGTTTTAATTGATGATTCAGTGTTTTAATGATCAGTTGTATTTAACCTAGATTTAGTGTCCTACTAGTTGGTTTAGGGCTTTATCAGATCAGTTCATAGATGTATTAGTCCAGATTAGTGTACTAGGTATTTGATTCAATGTCTTAATGGTTGGTTTAGGGTCGGTTCGATGATTTAGAGGCTAATTCCCATCCAATTTCAAGCTTTAAAGGCCAATTCAAGGCCGGTTCAGTGCTTTAGTGGCTAGTTCATGGCCGGTTCAAGGCCAATTTAGTATTTTATTGAATGGTTTAGAAGTCAAACAAATTGGTTTTATGCTTTAAAATACCAGTTTAAAAAGTTAGACCAGTTCATGATTTTATATGGTCAGTTCAGGACTCTAGTATCCGTAGTATGGGTTTCAAGCATGAAAACCTAGACCTACACTCAAGGTTTGATTGAGATTTTGCATTAATTTAACTCTTAGATGCATTAGAATCTTAAAATAAATACTTTATATTTTTTATGGTTTTAGATTCCATGTACGTTTCTTATCAAGCCTGTATCACTAGAGACCGGACTGTTTGAATTCCATCAATTTTGTGACTAATAATGTGCATTTATGAGTATTTATAATTTTTCATATCTGTTATAAAACTTGATTTTACATGATAAACTTAATTTTTGAAATTGAATTAAATTTTGTTATAAATGCTTAACAAGGGACATACGTGTAATTTATTTGATTTTATTTTGAGAAATTTTCCAATTTTGCTTTCCTAACATTGTTTACATTTGTAATTGAAAATTTTTGTTTCCTGTTAAGACTATTTTTATATATTATTGAAAAACTGTTTTAAGAAAGATTTGGACTGTTAGAACACTATAACTAATGGTAGTTAATGTTAAACTTAGTACACCTTGGACTGTATCTCCAACTAGCGAAGATGGTGCTAGACTACCATTTTGGACTAACATGGTTGCACTATATATCTGTATATTAGCAAATTAAGAAATTGCTAGAACTTCTAATTTTTATTTTGTTATGTTCTAAATCATAAACTCTATAAACTCTGGATAACTATGAATTTTTGTTTTTCTATAAAGGTTTTTGTTATAACTGATATACCTGTCTTTTGTTCTCATATATGTATATTATTATTCATTAGGTCTGTCAATTCATCACTTATCATTTTCAATTTCGAGGTTTGACATTCTTTTGGATCCTACTGTTTGAGGAGTGTCTTCTATTCTTGATAATTTTCCTTTGACTGCAGATGTTAGTATGATTTTGGTTTCGATTTCTATTAGACTTTTAGATTCTTTGGATAAGCTCTATTGACTATAGAAAGATTTTTGGATATTGTATTACCAAATTATTGAGATTTTAGCATGTTTTATTTCAAATTATAATATGAACTTCAGTTTAGTTGTTTCTAAATATAATATAGGATATTTGTTAGGCTTGTTAGGTGTCTAACTTGAGTGTCGATCACGAGTCTAACTCCTCCGTTGTGACAAAGTTGGTGTCAAAGCTCTAATCTATTTGTGGTTAATGGAGTAAGCGTTTTTTTGTAGGGTCCCAATTATGATTATGAACTGGCCATTTTCATAATCAATATATGTTATAGAAAAGCGATTAGGAGTCTTTTTGATTTTGATTGTTATTCTAACCCTACATTTGTCCCTACACTTGTTATATCATATTCTATTTAAAATCTTGTGGTAGATAAACACTCCATATGAAAATCCTATCCAGGCTCTTAAGAATGAAGATTTAGTGATTCCATTCCAAAGACATCACCAGACAGGTAGCCTTCTCCCTCGATACTCTACACCAGCAAGAGGAAGAGGACGAGGTGGAAACAAGAATAAAGAAAAAGGTCATGGGAGAACGACTAGTCGAGTTAGACCGACAAAACCATAGGAGGTTATCCTAACATGCTAATACTTTTAGATAGAATGGTCGAAGTCATGCAAAGAATTTAAGGAATGTAGTAGACAAAGATGGCTAGCATGACTGGTTTATAACAGACAATGGTCACTCTAATGGAGAGACTAATTGAACAAGGGAAGATAATAACTCACATTAATACAAGTCATGGAGTACAAGAAATGGGATCAGATGGAAAACCGAGCACACTTTAAAGAACTCAAGAGATTCCACTAAATATCGGGCAACAATCCTATTGAGCTTAGCCAGTCATGACACAGTGAAGACAAAGGTTCGGGTAGATACCAAAGTTGTACAAGCAGTTTCAGGGCGACACTAGCGTGAGGCAAGCCTTGAAAATCAGGTACAAGACTTTCTTATATGTAAGCCTCCTACTTTCTTTGCTCGAGGGACTACAAAGGATCCACAATGTTACCCCAAAAGGTAACCTAAGAGGGGAGAGTGAATTGGGTATTTTATGCGAAAGCCAAGTAAAAAAAAAAAAAAAAAATTAAAGATTACAATTCACCTAAAGTAAATATAAACAATTATAAATAAAGTAAAAATAGTAGGTATAGAAGATGCAAACTTATTTATAGTAGTTCGACTTGCTACCCAAGTCTATATCCATTCTCTCGAGCTCCAACCGGCCGAGATTTCACTAAATCCTTTGCACTTGATAGAGGCAAAAAATCTCGAGTATAAACAAAGTCTCTTGCACTTGATAGAAGCAAGAAATCCCGATTACAAAACTTTTAATTTTGTGAGCTTTAAACACTAATACAAATGGTAATGAAGATGAAGTAGAAATGTATCAATTCCTCTTAAGTAGGATTAGCTACCACTAATGTACAAAAATAATCTCATTTAAAAGAGGCACTTTCAAAAATAAACAATTTGCTCTATGCACTTTTTAATCTAGTAATAAACAATATAGCACAAAGAATTTTAGAAAGAGATTGAAGAAGTTTTGAGAGCTTATTCTTGTATCTTTTCCTTTCAACCTATGCTCTTTTTATAGACAAAAACACTAAAAAGACATTGGAGAAACGTTGGCCTTTGTGAAGACAAAATCATTTGTCAACAACAATAGCTCATAGACTCATTTTCAAATTTTAAATAAAATGACTTCCAATGTTCAAAAAATCTTTAAAAAAAATATTAAACACTCTGCAATGAGTTTATTTTCAAATACAAAAAGAATCATTGAATTATCATGCACCTTTTGAGAGAAATGATCAAATATTCAACGACATGCCAGACTATAAAATTACTTTTGACAAAAGTTATTGACAAAGTTCAAAATTATCTATAAATTTGAATTTGTCATCAAAAATAATAAATTATATATTTTTGAAAAGCTTACAATATCTACTTCATTCAAAATTAGATTTGTATAAATTTGATTTTTATATTTTGAGTTACGATAAAAAATTCTATGATATACTCATTTTATCTAATGATAGTATGACTCAGTAGAATAGCCTATTTTGAAAAATTATATCTATCAATCTATAAGTGTAAAATGTGCATATAATACATACATTTAAAGCTTAGTAAATCTAGCTTACAAATAAATTTAATTCATAATTTTATTTATAACATACATTATATTTTACTATTTAAAATCCATATCATGTAGATTTCATAAATCACTTTTTTAGAAAATGATATATGAAATTGATATAATAAACTGATTTAATGTAAAATAGTATATAAGAAAAATTATATATTAAAATAAAGCTACTTGAGTCTAATTTCATATAAAATTGACTATATTATTTTTTGAATTTTGTATAATAAGATATAATCAATTTACTATACATATGTCTAATTTGACAATTTCGCATTCTAGCACATGTAGTGTATGTAGCTGAACAATAAACTTAATATTATAATTTATCCATATTGTCCACTATAAATATATACATATAACAATTTTAATTTATTTTATCATTAATAAAATTAATATGAAATCTTGAGACTAACACATAGCACTTCATAGATCAGATAAATATTATATTTAAGGTGATAAAGTGTTCTAGATATAGAGCTGTGAAATGAGCTACTTGTAAATTGTATGATCTAACTCGATCTTGGTATAAGACTACTTTGTCTGGAAGACCCAGAGACAACACCAATGACATGGGGAGGTGTTCACTAGTGCTTTTATGGAAAGATTCCTGTCAGCAAATAAGAGAAACTAGTTGGCAGCAAAATTTGAGTATCTCAAGCAGACATCTGATATGACAGTTCTGGATTATGCCGCATGCTTTAATTTTCTTTCTCGCTATGCTAATGAAAAGGCAAAGACCAAGAGATTTATCTAGGGATTGATGGAGCCTCTGTTTTGGGTTTTAGCCCCACATATGGGGAAGTATACTTATACTGAGGTGGTGGATGGTGCCTGAGTAATTAAGGCAAGAGGTTTTGAATAGAGGGCACTTAAAGAAATGAGGAAAAAGGCTAAGACCTCGAGATCTTTCAATGGTAGCCAGAGTTCATATAAGGGATCAAGGTTTTAGGGTCATCAGCATATTGCAAACGAAACTGGCACATTCTGGATGATTGTCTGTGGCTATTTCTACACCCATTACAAACACCAAGAGTGTAATGCATTCTGAGTAGTACAATTTTGCACCACATATCCAAGATGTTCCGATTTGCTGTAAATATGAACAAAAGCATTAGGTATAGTGTCGCAGGAAGAGTGGTGCTTGTTATTGGTGTAGTGACATGGGACATAAACTTAAGTATTGTCCACATTCATAGAGATATAAGAGCAAGACAGCCAGACAAGACAGATTCGTCGATTCCCAATCAACTAGTTGAGCATAGGAACAAGAGTCCCAGGACAGAGGATGTGGCCAACTCGGGAGAGGTCAGGCACGCGTATATGCTTTGAGTAGATAGGATGCCCAAGCATCCAATGCAATGGTGATAGGTATGATAACAATATATTCCTTTGATGCATGTGTAGTATTTGATCCCAATTTCACTCATTCCTATGCATCCTTAAAATTCGCTACTCGTTTTGATTTTCCATCTGTTGTTTTAGAGCAGCCTTTCCTTATGGCAACTCTTATAGGGGATGCTATCCTGGTTATACAGGTATGTAAGTCCTACTCAATTAGATTAACTGATAGCTAATTCATGGCTAATCTAATTATCCTGAACATTACTAACTTCAATATAATCTTAGGAATGAATTGGTTGGCCTCTTGCTATGCTACCCTGGAATGCCGTACCAAGATAATAAGATTTAAGGCACCTGATGAACCACCACTTGTATTCTAGGGTGAATATAGCTTAACTCCCATTCGATTAATATTTTACATGAGAGATAAACGATTGTTAAATAAGAGATGTCAAGGATTCTTAGCCTCAATCAATAAGGCTAGAGTTACATAGCCCAACATAGAACAGATCCTAGTAGTTCATGAGTTTGCCGATGTGTTTCCTACAGACTTGTCAAGTATTCCCTTAAGTGGGAAATTGAATTCTACATTGACTTAGTTCCTAACACAATCAATTTCTATACTCCTTATCGTATGGCACTAGTAGAACTCAAGGAGTTGGAAGAACAACTGCAAGATTTTCTAAGTAAAGGCTTTATTTGGCTAAGCTGTTCTCGCTAAGGTGCTCCAGTCTTGTTTGTAAAGAAGAAGGATAAAACTATGCAGCTGTTTACAAATTATCGACAACTTAACAAGGTGACAGTGCATAAAAAATATCCGTTGCCCTAGATAGATGATTTGTTTGACCAACTACAAAGGACCGTGTGTTTCTCAAAAATTAACTTGCAATGATTAGTTAAGGTTCAGACATTAGGACATTTCGAAAACTGCTTTTAAAGCTCGATACAGCTACTACGAATTTCTAATAATGCCGTTCAATTTGACCAATACTCTAGCTGCTTTTATGGACCTGATGAAATAAGTGTTCAAATCGTTCTTAGGTCAATTCGTGATAGTTTTCGTGGATGATATCCTCGTGCATTCTAGGAGTAAAAAGAACATGAGTTACACTTGAGAGCAGTGTTACAAACCTTGAAGGGGCATTATCTATATGCAAAATTTTTAATGTGCAAATTCTAATTGGATAGCGTGGCCTTTCTTGGACATGTGGTTTTCAAGAAAGGAATCTCAGTCAATAACAGTAAGATTTAGGCAGTGCAGCAATGGCCTAGACCCAAATTCAATACTAAGATTTGTAACTTTCTATTTTTAGCCAAGTACTATAATCGATTTGTGCAGGACTTTTCAAAGATTGCTGCACCTTTGACCAAGTTAACATAAAAAAAAAAGATAAAATTCCAATGGTCTGATGCCTATGAAGAAAGTTTCCAGGAGCTTAAGGATCACCTGGCCTTTGCACTATTTTTGGCATCACCTTCAAGGTCAAAAGGTTTTCTAGTTTACCATGACACTTCTAGAGTTGGTCTGGGATGTGTACTGATGAAAACGATTGTGTTATACCTTACACATCTAGACAACTTAAGAAATATAAGCAAAACTATCTTACACATGACTAGGAGATGGCAGTAGTTGTTTTCCCACTAAAGATTTAAATGCACTATTTGTATAGGGAGCCTTGCGAGATTTACACCGACTATAAAAGTTTGAAATATATCTTTCAGCAGAAATACTTAAATCTCAGGCAAAGGAGGTAGATGGAGTTGCCCAAGGATTAAGACTATACTATTTTGTGTTACCCTATCAAGGCACACTATTTGTATAGGGAGCCTTACTAGATTTACACCGACTATAAAAGTTTGAAATATATCTTTCAGCAGAAATACTTAAATCTCAGGCAAATGAGGTAGATGGAGTTGCCCAAGAATTACGACTATACTATTTTGTATTACCCTATCAAGGCAAATGTAGTCGCTAAAAACTTTGAGTAGGAAGTCCATGGGAAATTTAACTCACATCACTCCAATAAGATGTCCTTTAATAGAAGAGTTACTCAGGTTGGAGCAAGGAGGTGTATGACTCAAGATAAGCTGATCTAAAATACTGGTGGCTCATGTATAGGCTCAAGCGTCATTACTTGAGCTTATCAAGATGAGTCAGGATAAAGATGCAAGGCTGTTAAATATTAAGGGAGAGATTTAGATGAGGAAACACCCAAAATTTGAACTTGATGTTGAGGGAATTTTAAGGTGCAGTGCTCACATATGTATGCTAGACGTCGATGATCTAAGGAGAGTTAGTATAGAAGAAGCTCATAATTCTAAATATATAGTTCATTATGACTCCACTAAGATGTACTAGAACTTAAAAGCAACTGTATTGGTAAGAAGATATGAAACGAGACAGAGCGGACTTTGTATTCCGAAGATTGACCTGTCAACAAGTTAAAGCCAAGCATTAGTGGCTAGTTGGATTACTTCAAGAAATTAAAATACCGGAGTGGAAGTGAGAGAAGATTATCATGGATTTTGTTACAGGATTGCTACTATCCTTAAGGGGTTTGACTCTGTCTAGGTGATCGTGGATAGTTTGACCAAGTCAGCACACTTTCTACTAGTGAAAATGACAAATAATGCACTCCAATATGCTCAATTGTACGTAGGTGAAATAGTGAAACTCTACAAAGTACTTGTGTCTATCATTCAAATCAAGAGTCTTTGTTTACATCTAAATTTTAGAGAGCTCTTCACGAAGCTTTGGTCACTTGATTGGACCTCATTATAGTTTTTTACCCTTAGACTAATGGACAGTGCAAAAGAACGATTCAAATTTTAGAAGATATGTTACAAGATTGTGTTGTGTCTTTTAGTGGTAAATAGAGCTAGTATTTGCTGCTGATAAAATTTACTTATAATAATAGTTACCAAGTGAGTATCAAGATAGCATCTTTCAAGGCATTACATGGGCAATGTTGTAAATCTCTGATAAGATGGTTCGAGACCGGGAAAGCTAAACTGCTAGGACCAAACCTAGTACATGACTTAGTGGATAAGGTATAGTTGATCAGATAAAGATTACTAGTCACTTAGAGTTGGCAAAAAGCTTATGTTGATCATCAAAGATGACAACCAGAGTTCATAACCGGAAAGCATATGTTTTTATGAGTCTCACCTATGAAGGGTGTCATGTGATTTGGAAAAAAGAAAAACTTAGCCCACGATACGTTGGCCTGTTCAAGATTCTAGACCGTGTTAGTGCGGTGGCTTATCGATTGGCCCTTTCACATGAGTTTTCTATGATGCATCATGTATTTCACGTATCTATGCTGTGGAAGTACCTACCTAATCCATCACATATACTAGCACCACAAGAGGTATAATTAGATGCAAACTTGTCTTATGAAGAACAACTTATGACTATTATTAACTAACAAATTAAGAAGCTAGGGTCTAAAGACATGAAGGTATTGGAAACATCACTCAAGGGAAAAAGCAACGTGGGAATCAGAGGAAATGATGCGTGTAAAGTACCCTCACCTATTAGAAACATAAGGTTAACTGTCATTCTAAATTTGGTGACCAAATTTTTCTAAGCAAGGAGATTGTAATACCCTAATTTGGGGCAATTAGGAAATTTTGATAATTAAAGGACTTAATTGACAGGAACAAAAAATTTAGGGGCTTAATTAAAAATTAGAGGGCCTAAATGATTTAATTTAAACCTTATAGGCCCAAATAAAAATAATCAAGGACCAAATTACAATGATAAGAAAATAGGGGATTAGATCTCAAAATCCCAAAATTGGGATCTTGTACATCGTCCTTTACATTTTCCGGTTTAGTGTTTTAATGACTGATCTAGTTCTATTTAACCCTGGTTCAGTGTCCTACTAGTTGGTTCAGGGTTTTATCAGATTGGTTCATAATTGTATTAATCCAATTTAGTGTATTATGCAGACATTTAAAAATTATTATGCTAAATAGAAAAAAATGTGCAAAGTGCTCAAAATATCTTCAAATTGAGCCTAAGAGTTTAAAGCTGTTATCTAAGAACCAGAATTAAACTTGTATGCATTCTTGTTACCTTTTTTATTATTTTGTGATTTATTTTTTAAACAAAAAGGAAAAAGAGAAAAAAATTTGGAGGGAAAAAAACAGGAAAAGAGAATTGTTGTTCTTTATTCATAAAAAGATGACCTATAATAGGTCCAATACTATAGAAGATTCCAGCAACTTTGCCTGCTAGCTACAGTGTTCTCCAAAGACATTCAGTTGCATATGTTGCCTATTGAATACAAGTGGATTGATAAGCACATGCTTAGAGCAAATAGAAAGGTGGGTGATCTATAAGGTATGACTATACTCAAAAGTTTGGTATAGATTATGAGGAAACTTTCTCATCAAAAGTATTGTTAGAATCCGTTTAAACTTTGTTTTTCATAACTATACGAGATCTAATAGATGAATATGAATATTGATCTCTTTAATGAAAAACATTGAGGAAGATATTTGAAGTAATCCAAAGGTCTCACATTTAATGGTAGTTAGTAATAGGTTTGCAAACCTCTAAAAATATATTTATGAGCTCATAAAAGTTTTTTTTAACATACATTTTAATTAGAAGAATCATATTCATGATTTTATCAAAAAGCATGTATCTACCCTATGTATACAAAAGGTCATTGGGAGAGTAATAATTATGTTAATATTTTATCTTGATGATATCCTACTCATCAGGAATGAAGTAGGAATCATAGAAGTGACAAAAGCATAATTGTCTACATTGTTATTACTAGAAGATTTGGATTAAACATCTTTTCAATTAAATTAAGATCTATATAGAAAGTTCTAAATCAAATTTTTGAGTTACACTACTCTAGGTACATAAACAAGATACGAAAGAAATTTAGTATGAATAATCATAGAGATGATTTCTACCTATAAAGCACTATATATATGCTACGTTATGTACAAGGTCTGATATTGTAAATGATCCTTGTATTATTGAGCAAATATCAGATTGGCCATAACGGTAGTTATTGGTTCAACCATGAAGAATGTCTTTAAAAGTTTAACAATTAAATATTGGAAACATATAGTGATTCTAGTTCCCAGTCAAAGGTAGACAACTTGAAATCCCTGTTTGCATTTACTTTTTTCTTTGAAAAGTGGAGTAATCAATTAGAAAAAGTTTTAAATTAAAATTACTATTGCTTCAACCAATAAAGTTGAAGTCATTATAGCTAAAAAGCTATAAAAGTATTTGTATAGTAAACTTCATACAATGAGTTAGATGAAGTGCTGAGTATCAGTGAACTAGTTATCTTAATAAATAATGACAATTTTGTTGCATGAGCAAAATTAATCAAGATCTTAACAAAGATCCAAACATATAACAAGGTATTACCACTTGTTATATCAATAGAGAATGTAGTAGATCCATTGATAAAGTCCTTAGCACAAAGAATACTTGAAAGGCACTTGAGAAGATGTGTCTTAAATTGATGGGCACTTGACTAATAGGCAAGTGGGAGATGGTTAAAGCAATGCTTGGTTAGCTAATTGAATTGGCTTATAATATTATTCTTGTCTACAATCTTCTTCATTTAATATATACATTTAATGTATTCTTACATTCTAACCATACTTATCATATGTATGAGATAATTGTACATTTGGATGAAACCCTAAACCATACATTGCTACGAGATTTTATTGCTCTATAGCCTTAGCCTTAAATTGTTCCAAATCATAAAATGAGTGTAGCATGCTCTTTAGGAGGATGTGCTTGTTTCATGAGCAACTGATGTTAGTGACACCTGTGCACACAAGTGGATGCTTGTTAAAGAACAAGTTCACTGAAAGATCTCGCTAAAGAACTCCTATTAGATACTTGTCGATGTTATGAATTCTTTGTGTTTGTGATAATCCAATAAATATTCCTCTGACTTGAGGTTTCATTGTGATCATGTGCATTGATGCTTGTGCTTTGATATACTTTCCCATCACAAAATAGTTGTAAAGGGATTTATATTGAGCATAAGATTATTTAAGTATGGAAATCTATGAGAACAAATAAAGGATACATTCTCTGTCTTGTTGGGTGAGAGAATCTCCTATGCTGTCTACAAATAATTGGTTTGTAAAATCCTTGCACAAGATACTTAACAAACAATTAGGAAAGTGGTTTTCTAAATTGGTCGAATAAACTGATCATTTGAAGTAGATGTATAACTATTGAGATTATATAGGTACTGACGTAATATCCAAATCCAAGATCTCATTCGAGAGATTAGTTAATGGAATGATCATATCTGCATGGTATGCACAAACAAAAAAGATTTACTCTTTTACCTTCACCTATTTCTAAGCCTGACCAGGCTTATTATTAGACATATCTCGTGATGTGTGAGTACTCTTGTCCAGTAGATATTAAGTCAAGAATGATCAATTAAAAGCATTTAATTAATTAGAATAATTAATTATAACAAATTAATTACTTGTAAATTAAATCGTAATATGTTACGGGTCCACTGGTAGGTAATTGGTGAACCTAAGAGATCATACACAAAAGCAAATAAGTTCATAAGTTAATTAATTAATTGGTTAATTAATTATGGTTTAAATCAATTTAAAGAGTTAAATCGGATGGTTAAAGGATTTGTCATTTAATTGACTTATAATGAAAAATTAATAGATTTATAATTAAAATATTTAATTAATTAATCTTACCCAGGGATGCATGTATTAAGTCATCATGGAGGTTTCCTAATCTATTAGAAATCTATTTATTTAAATTAGGAGATAATATTTAGAATACTAAGATAATTGATTTTTGAAATCAGATAATATATATATATATATATATCTTAGATAAAGATTTGGATAAAACTTACATATACTTTATGAATAGGAGAGGATGAACCATTATCCTAGTTGGACTTAAAAGAAGGACTTATATATAGACTCCTAAGAAAGTTAAGAGATTTTTCCACTAAAGTTAAATCAAAAGGAGTTTTGATTAAAAAGTTTCCATCGAGTGAGAGAAAAAGATTGAAGTCACTAGTATAACCCAAAACTCTAATGACCATTTGTTATATGAATACCTTTAGAGGAAGTATATTTAGGCTTTTCATGAATCTCTTTCGGTGCACAATTTTTGCTGGTTGTGGCTAGGAATTCAAATTCGTCAATTCCTACTTTAGTTGAAAGCTTCAAAGGTATATCATTCCTCTTCTTGGATTAATTTATACATAATAAATCTTTAGTATTTCAGGATGTTGTTTGCATGTAATACAATCAAAAAATTTTAAATTTTCATTGTGCAAACATTCTTCGGTTTACATGAATCCAATAGAGATTTATATATGTTAGGGCTTATTTGGTTTGCGAAAATATTTTCTATTTTCATTCTTTATTTCTCTTTTCTAAAAATCATTTCATTTTTAGATTTTAAAATTTTAGGAAACAAATTTGGTTTCATTTGTTGTTTTTTATTTTCAAAAATTGAAAATAACGAAAATGTGATTGGTTTACTAATTTTTAATCACTTAAAAATAAGAACTCAATCGAATAAAATCACAATTTTAGGGTCTTTGGTAGGGGATTTAAGTGAAGAAATCAAAAGTTTTGGGGTATAAATTGAGACATAAAAAGTTTAGAGACTAAATTGAATAATGGAAGGAGATGAGAAACCAAAACTAAAATTTTCAAAAATTGCAAAATAGTCTTCTTATCCCTTCAATCAGGTCACAATTAGGTCTAACAAATCTGATTGCAACCTGGCTTCAACAATGTTGCTAAATCGGTCATTTTTCAAGAAATTTTCTCGTGCATTTTACTTTGTGTAATTTGAATAACAAAAAACTTCAATCAATTTGAAGAAATTCATGCATCATTCATCGGAAAACTAATCACAATCATCAACAACGAAAGTATGAAATAAGGTCTTTGCAATCATTTAACAAACAAAAATTCCAATATCAAGTGGGAAAAGGAAGATGGATTTCAGAGTAATGGTAGTTGGGACTCACCAATCCTACCCACGTCAAGCACATATGTCCAAGATGCCAAAGCCATGACAGTAACTCCGGCAGACGTCAAGGACTACCCAAACTCATATGTATGATCAACAATAATAACTCTAGTCAAGAACACCGCAAAGACAAAAAAGACAAAGTAAGGGAGATGAAGGCTACTATTCAATTTAATCACAGTTGTCCCACTGCATTTTCACCTTCTCATAAAAAACAAAGAAAACCACTTTTTGTTATTTTTTGTTTTCAACTGATTTTCAAAAAAAGATTTTCTAAATATGAAAATTAAATTAGGCAATCAAACATTTTTTCAAGTCTTGGGCCAACCAAACAGGCCCTTAGGGTTTTGTTTTTTTTTAATAAATAAATATATATAATAAAATTATATATATGTAATCGATTTGATTTGGTTCAGTTATTTTTTGAGAAAAATTGATAACTAAACTAGTTGATCAGTTTTAATGTTCTAAAAATTGGTTGGATCCAGTCAATTTGAATTTACGAACACCTTATGCTCTATAATGCAAAGAAGAAGAGCAAAGCTGAGGTGTACACCCTAAAACATATGAGAAAAAGATCTAGGGCATGCACCTTAGACGTTAATGGTGCTCGTCAAGAAGAAGACCAAAAGCAGAAGAACAAAGTCAACTGGTTGTCACTCATAGAAGTTGAACTTCCCATCAAAGTTATGTTAGGGTTTTAGTTCAAGCCCAAAGTCAAACTAGACGTGGCGAAAGGCGTCAAGGCAAGGCAAATCAAAGAAGAAGACTCTTGGGCCTGTAAAGGAAGAAGAGTAGAGACTTCTTTCCACACTACAAATGGACGAGCACATAAACCCAAAAGTTTCAAGCAAGAGAAACAAACAAGGAGACTTCACTCTACAACTCTTACTCTCTATTGTATTCTCTCACCACCAAATGGAAAAACTTAAATAGAGAAAGGCTATGCCATGGCTAGATGGAATCCTCAACCAAAGATGCTATGGCATGCTTAAGGTTTTCGAAACAAGACAATCAACAATAGAAGGCTTTGCACTATGGTCCTTTAAGTCTTCTTCTTAAATCATTCTAGTCCTTCAACTCTCTAGTCCTCAATTTAACTATGGAAACTTCTAATTTTTTCATTTAAACTCTTATAAAAAGCCCTATAATTCTACTTCCTTCAATTGAGTCTCCACAACTTTTCACACATAGAAGACCACATTTATCCCAAAAATCTTACGCAAAATTGGGGTATTACATAATGTTTCACAACAAAGAAATTCTGCTTCTCTAAAAATACATTTAACATAGAATTTTACTAACGGAAAATTCAACTTGGAGATACCATGACTTTTTATTGGTTGGGCCAAATAACTGTAAAATTTTATCAAGAGGTTAATTCATGAGCTAGGAAGTTTAATCCAAAAATCAACCCATTCAGACAAAACAATTTTTAGATCTAATCTCGCTATTTGAGCAAACTAAATTCTAGATAATTCAATTTTAAAAATTCATAACTATTTTTTATAAAACGAATTATGAGGCCTACTCTTTTGACAAGGCATTCATAGAAGTTCTAAGAGAAACATATTTTGTCTAAATCAAAGAGATAAACATGCCGACATACAACATATGTCAAGTGCAAAAAATTTTGGGAAGGATGAAATGCAATCCATATAAACGTGAAATGATAAAGTATATCCAGTATCCAATAACACATAAAGAACTTATTATAGCTCTTTTTAAACCAAGCAAGCAGAGAAACATGAACTTTAATCCCCGCCATCTCGCGTGGGCTAGATATCTGCTGAGTCAGATTATCCTCATGTCCAAACTTGAAGCAAAGGAAGAAGGTGGTTGTCTCCATTTCTTCAAGGTCATTCTAAAGATTTTGTCAAAACCTTTAGAAAGGACGAATCCATAAGTCATGATCATAAAACACATCTCATGATTTCGTCCCAAATCTATTTTGAAGATAGACAAAAGGCCAACATGCAAAGCACATAGGGCTCAATCAGAAAGCAAAAGAGAGTGAGTATGAGATGACAAGGTTTTAAATAACTGTGAGTGTTTTCTCCACAAGTCAATCGGGAGAGAAGCACAAAAGAACCAGTTCTCAACTATCACATAGGAGAAAAGGGTGCTAATGCTACTGAAGAAGATGAAATAAGAAAGACGGGCGCCCGTTCGCACCGCAGAAATGAAGTTGACAGTTGGGCGGAAGGGAAGAACGCGAAAGAAAAAGTCCACACTGACAAAAGATATTTTAGTAAATGTAAAGTTCTCAATTGACGAAATTTTTGTAAGGTGACTTGGATTAGAAGGAAACAATGCATTTTCGAACCTGAAGGCCCTCGAAATTACCAAGCCCGATTTTATTTTGCCTATGGTGTCTAGATATCTTCTTTTTAGGCTATTTCCTGGCTCCACCAAATCAACAACTCGGTGATATTTTGGCAGAAAATGTAACATGGAAATCCAGATTCAGCATTATACGGGCAATTTTAGTATCACATTGTTTTTGAAGCCAAAAAGATTTACTTTTAAATACGATAAACGGCCAACAAATGATGGGGCTGCTTTACCTTTCCAACATTAAGGACACTAGCATCTTGTGAACATAAATAGACAGATTCATAATAACTGAAAATCAAATGTTTACCCTCGTGTTTTATCTTAGGAATATGCCTCAGAATTGTGATTCATTTATATGAAGAGAGCATAGAATGGGTTTTGGACGTTATCCATATAGATCAAATTAAGTAAATTTTATAAAATTTAGTGCAGTTCTATCAATAAACTGTTATCAAACGAGAGCAGCGCTGGTATAATATTGTTGGTCCTACAAAACTGTTTCATAAAGCATAAATGGACTGCTCCATGTTATCTATTTAAGAGAACACAAGTAAACAATGATGGAAGAATTTTCATACTGCCAATTTCCATGAAATGAATTGTACAATCTGCATAGTTGCATATATAGACCGCACCTGATAGCTGCCACTTTTTGCTGTCAAAAAAACTGCTGCAGATGTACATAATTACAAAGGTAGCTTAAGAACTGGCATAAACAGGATTTCAATCAAGAAATCTGTGCATTCTTCTTGGTTAATTACGGTATTAACATTAAATTTGATGGAGAGAGCACCAAGATTAATCCTTGTTACGAGACGAGCGGTCTTTCCTATGCCCGCCAAGAATACGAGAAATTTGAAGACCTCTGCTAAATGCTTGGTTGAACAACATACGAGTCTGGAACTCTGAAACAAAAGGAAACCAGGCAAGAAACGCAACAGGGGTGAAAAGAAGCAAGCCCATTATAATTTCATATCCACGAGCAAGTGTTCGAACTGATCCCCAGAACCCAGCTCGTTGTACAAGAGGCTTGCATGCTTGAGCAATCTGGAAAGTACCAGAGGAAAAAGGAACTGAATTGAGTTCATACATATGCACGACAAAGCAACCTTGTAAATATGTATTACATTCAGAATTGACAATGCACATACAGACAAGGCTAAAAGCCTAAAAGTAGAATGGAGAACTGCAATGCTTATTCTAAAAGGTACGAAATATGAGATCAAAGGGTCTCCTTGGTGATCATTTAACTAAATATTTAATCTTTTATGTCCAATAAAAGGATTCATATCTGAAACAGCAGCAGCAGCAGCAAATAGTAGCGACTTTTCATCATGGAAAAAAGAAATAAATGTATTCATGTTCTATACTTGGCAAAGTACACAATTTCCTATGTCCCAAAATGCTCTACATCAGTGTTGTTAGATTTGTATGATTCACAATTCAAATGATGCAATTTGATATGATTCATGAAGCTAATGGTTCGTATCAGCTGTTGAATCATATAAGCATCTGAATTATGCGATTCATGCACAAAACAATACGGCTCTCAATACAATTCATGATTGGACAATTTTTTGTATTTTTAAAATATATTTTGTTGCCCAAATCAAGGGTTACTAATTTCATAATCTTTTACACTAAATACACTACACAAATTGGCATAAGTTTCAATGTTAGACACTTTTTTATATTAAAAATATAACAATGATTGTCACTTTTTTATTAGTTTAATTTATAAATTTATCTCAAGTGTTGCCCAAAATAAAATTTTTGTCCTGTCCCTATGTAACATGTAAGTATTTATTTGAACTTTTGAGTATTTTGTAATGTTTTAGGTATGAAATAATGTTTATTTAAGTATTTTATTGATATATTTCTGAACTGTATAATATATTATGATTCACACTTCAAAAATTGAACAAACAATTCTCAAAACAATTCACGATTTAACAACTATGCTTTGCATTGTTCTAGCATACTTCACATACAAAGGCACCCATACATGTATGCATGTAAGAGTAAAGGAAGTGGGACACAAATGGGACAAAAATATCCAGACCGCTTCTCAAGGTATGTTCCTTTAGATACTTGGTTTCTTAATCAATGGTAGTATGATTTTAAGCAATCAAGATCTTGTATGCAAGGACACCATTAGTCTACTAAAGGGTGCGCATCACAGCTCGAGCACTATCATAAATCATGCTAAATTTAATTATTTGTAACAAATTAAGTGCAAGGGATAGGAAAACACATTTCACTGACCAGAAGCAAACCCCAGCCAGTTGGCATGAAGGCAAGAATGCAAACTACGATATCCTGCAATGTCATATGGGGTAGGGCAATCAGAGTAACAAGAATGGAGACAAATGTAAGGAAGATCAACCCCTTGATTAGCCTAAAAACGAGCTGAAAATTGGCGCTGAACTTTCGCCGTCCAACAGAAACAGTCTGCAAGGAAAGGACAAAAGAAACAAACATCTTGATAAGCAACAAAAAAAGTGATAGTAAGTACAGAGATTTGAATGATACAAACATTCAGAAGATATTGCTACATATATTGCAAGTCGATATAATGAAATAGCAAAATATTTATGCCATGGAAACCATTACATTGCAAAGAAAATTTCTAAGAGAAAAGTGCCAATAGACAACTGATCAAGTAACCAAGCAATCGAGCACCAGAAAATATATGTGCACAAATGTATGTGTAAATATATTTCTGAGCAGGGAAACATGATTATACTAGTGCAAGTGCACATACAGGCATTAAATGTAGACCAGAAAGATTCCATGACTGTTACTGTTCAAAGATTCAGACAAAATTTTATAAGGAAATAATTTTCCAAGTCAAGGTTTCTCAAAATATTTGCAGCAGAATATAAAGGTATTTGCCTCTTACCTTCATCACAAACAATATTAGAAAAATAACAAGCCATGATACACCATACACCTGTTAACCATGGAAAAGTGAAATTAATTAAATAGTACAAATTAAGTTGTCAATTTGAATGAGGAGATACGCATGATAAATTTGAAGTGTTTTTACGTACCAAAATACTTTGTGTAGAGTTGGTAATGGTCAAGTGATAAACAAGCCCATACTGATATATGAAAAAACGTAAAGCTAACAATATCTCCACAGCAATACCACGCTTTCCAGAATGCCACAGATGTTCTTGCTCCTGCTCCCACCAGGACTCCCAACTCTTTTCTGGGAGCACACCAATACCACCTTTGTTGCTTATCCACTTATTCCAATCAGTCCAATCATCAACAATCTTTTGCCACTCAAAACCAGATGGATTGAAGAGGAAAGGAGCAAAAAGCCAGGTGCCCACCATGAACCACATCGATATTGTGATGAGAATATAAGCAAGTGCACCTCTATAGTCAGAACCAAAGATTTGATAGACAATTAGCAGAATCATTAGCTCGAGCCCCTTCACAAAGTGGCTACGTGAGTAGAGGCGATAGTTATCAGCAAACTTGGCATGAAACACAACAAAGCCCCGACCTGTAGGCCTATATTTTGCACCCCATGTAGTAGTGTCCGTCCATAATAGTGGGTCTTTGTTCCAAGTGAAAATGTGAAAAATACAGGAGCTAGTTGCAGCTGCATTAGTATGAATTCACTTAATGCAGTTCGGAAGCCCCTTTCCAAGCCAATCTCCATTAACATTGGCAAGGCCATTAAAAAGCCAATCTGCACAAAAGATTGAGAAGCAAGTGCCACTTGGAGAGGATTGTTATCTCTAATAGCTCGTTGTGTGGAAAGCCCCTCCTCAAGTCCACTAAGAACAAGATAAAGGCGGCCATAAAGGAATACATACACCGTGAGAACTGTAATCTGCAATTAATTAACGTGAATAAGCTCAGAGCCTCGGAATAAGAAAAATAATGCAAACCTCCAGAGATAAGAGGACATAATTGCAACATACCAACGTACTGAAGTAGTTTCCAACAGTGGTAAAGTAACATGACAACATTCTGAAAAAATCAAAACGGTGACCAAGCCTATATATGTCACGACTCAATGTTTGCTCTCCATTGCCATTAGCAATTTTTGCCTCAAACTGAGAGATCTGGTTTAGACCGACGTCTCTTCCTTTCCCAACTTGTATGTACTCATGATGGGTGACATTTCCTTCACGAAGTGTCGAATTGAAGCCTATATACAATCATCATCACAAATTTCCATGGTAAGACAAATATCATCCTGCCCTTCACCCAAAAAAAAAAAGAAAAGAAAAGAAAAGGATGCAAAAAAAAGCAGTTTTACTCATTAATACATTTCTGAAGGCTTATTTTATTTTATTCATTAATATTTCTAACTTTCTTTTTTTTTTGGGGGGGGCCGCTGTGGAGGACAGCGAAGAAAAGAAAAAAAAAACAAATATGAAGATAACAACTTGAGACAATAAGCATACCGGCAAATATATCCTCACTCAAGTTGATAGTCTTAGATGCTTTGCTAACACCTCCTCTAGTAAGATGAAAGAGCCTATCAAAAACATCGGGATGACCATAATGAAACCGGACCCTGAACAATTAGAAGAACTTTCTTCAGACATCAGATATCAAGAAACTTCAATGTAAGCATAAGAATGAGAGGCAAATAGTGTCTAAATAGCCTATTGACCACCAATAAACCTTTAGGCTAACACCATAAATAAAGAGAAGTAGGACATTTCCAAAACATTTCGGAACTGGATCTCAGCAAGCTGTATGGAAAGCATGCATTACTGCTTTCTTCTCTATATTTTTGACACCACCACCACAACCAATACACGAGGAATTTTTAAAGTTGAAGCCTGAGGATTCTTGTCTTCATAGACACAAATATCTGTCCATTTCACGACCCTGACATTTTATCCATTTTAGTTCTTGAGCATGGGGAAGGATATTATTGAGAAAAAATGATAAGTCATCTACAGTGTAAAGGTGGGAGGAGCTGACGCTGTACCATTGACCTCATATGATACAACAAAATTACAGAAGATATGAAACCCAAAGCAGAGAAAGAAAAAAGAGTGTCCACTGAAGAGGTAGAAGTTTACTTCAAAGGGTCCGCCAACAATCTCTGACCAATAGTCACAAAGCTTGTCTCTTGGTTTGACATAAACCATGCAAGAGATGACACACTGCATCATGAGCAAAGAACAATTAGCAACATAATGACAAGAAGGCGAAGAAAGTAACAAGAATTAAATCTGAAACAGTTACATCAGAACAGTGAATACCTTCCAGTAAATATGTGCTCCCTCAATCCAAGAATTGTAGGGTACCGCACCCCATCATGCTTCTTAAGAAATTCTTGAAGCAAGTTCCTCATCTTCAATGCTTCTTCCATGTAATTGTCCTGGAAATTGACGTTTAGTGAAGCCAACTTATGACTGAAATGCTGGGCTGAAGTAAGGTAATTACAGTACCTGATTCATATCTATTGTTTGCAAACCTTCTCCACGTGTGAAAATTATGGCATGATTCTGATTTTCAGGCTTTCCCTCTCCCAAAATAGCAGGTCCTGGAAGTTTTATTTTATAAATAACCTGTGTGCAGATTGAAACATCGAATTAGAATAATATAACTGCAATTAGATAAACAGAAGCACTTTTATTGGTAACTAGCCACATGGGCTCATGTATTTATATGACTGTACATCAAAAAGGTACAATACAACTGTAAACCACAGGACTAAATATATAAAGGATTATTCTAATACTCCCTCTCAAGTTGGAGTACATATACATGATATCCACCAAATTTGTTATAGATATAATCTACTCAAGAACCTCAAAAGGGATTTGGTGAAGACATCTCTCAGTTGACACTTGAGTTAACCAAGTTTGTAACATCCCTTGAGGTGATCTACTCTCTAACAAAGTGACAGCTTTGTCTATTCATGAAACAGTATATGAAAGATAAATGAAGTGTTGCTTAGTTGTCACATATTAGTTCTATTTTTGACTAATTCCCCCAAACTTTAGAAGTTGCTGTTTCAACCAAACAAGCCCACATATTGCCATGACCATAGCTCTATACCATGCTTCACCACTCAATCAAACTACCACATTTTGTTTCCTACTCTCCTAAGACACCAACTTTCCACCTACAAGAACCCAAAACCCAGTAGTATGCCTAACCCACCCCATCACCATCTGAGTAGAACACCATCTGGGTATCCCCTTTATCAGGAAATACCAATCCATTTTCTAGTGCTGTCTTGATGTATCCCGAAATCAGAATAACATACATGTTATAATAACATGGAGAGTCTAAAAACTGACTAACTATACTCACAGCAGAGAAGCTATTGAGTCGAGTCAATGTAAAACAGTTAAACATCCTCGATAACCTCTGGTTCTGCCAGGATCTATTAAAGGCTCCCCTCCTATCCCCTTTCTCTCTTGGTTGGAGTTTAACATTCAAATTTATTGGATACAGTAGATTGCGCATCCATCATGCCTATCTCTTCCAGAATGGCCAAGGCATTTTTTGGCTGTGAGATAGCAACATTGGCACTAGACTAAGCCATCTCAATACCCAAAACATATCAAAGTTTGCCCAAATCTGTGGTTTGAAAATGATGGAAAGAAGTTACTTCAACAGATTAATGCCATCCTAATCATTGGGCATAGTATCAATACCATCCACAAGAACAACAAGATGGACACAGTGATGTGGCAATGAGCATCTATGAAACACTAAGTAGTCTACTTTGCTACGAGTCATACCTAACTCTTGAACAAGAATCGACCAAACCAAGCTCGCATAAATTGTAATTATGCCACAAAGAGAGCACATAATCAACATACGAATTTAGGCTCCCCTTAGCAACAAAACTTAGCAAGTGCTCCATATAAATCTCCTTCTAAAGCTTACCATGTAAGAAGGCATTTACAATATCTACTGAGTAAAAGTATCCCTATAATTTAAATCTAGAAGCATTCAGCTAAGCCTGGTCTTAAGGCAATCAACAGTCCATGCAGGCCAATTTTAACTCTGTAAAACCCAACAACATCCAATTGCGACTTTCCAAGTAGTTGAAGTTACACATTTCCAAAACACTTATCCTTTCCAGGAAAAAAATATTAGTTACCTCAAACAACTTTCCAAGTTTTGAGGAGGCCTACTACAACAAAATTTTCAAAATATAGACCATTGCACAAAAAAAAAAAAAATGTTCTCACCAAAGCTAGTAAATAAAATTCGAGTCTGGAAAGAGATTCTACAAGCGATGAAGAAGGCATGTAAAGGAAACAAACTTAAAAGTTCAGAAATTTAGTGGTTTATTTTATTATTTTTGAAATGTAATTTTTTGGTATTGGAAGATTTTTAATAATTTAGGATACTACATTGTACACATTAATGTTTGCCTATCATGTAGAAGGTGGAGTTTATTTTATCTAATATTTAACAAAGCTTATCTTCTCTGTTGAGGCACTCTTTTTATTAAATAAGGTCAGTAGTTTGCAAATATCTCTGCAAGTTTCAATATTGAGAAAAAGTCAAGTATTTTTATGAATTGTTTTTCCAACATGGCTTTCTTTGCTTACCCTCAAACATCTATATTTAGCACATTTCTCTTTATTTTTCTTTTCTCCTAACATATGCGTTCACCATCAAAGAATGATAAAATATGAGTTGAAGAATATTAGAATTTTGATTCATACTTTCATATACACCAGCCATATGAATTTTACTTGTTTCCATGATTAACTGCAATCCCCCACCTTCATTAGCCTTCCAGTACTAAAAAGGAATGCATTCATAACTTACTTTTGTGTAAAATGGGATTGTGTTTAAAGCTAATAACTCATGTCCAATTCTAAAGGAAACTTTGTTGAAACGCTAATGATTTTGCCCAATTTTAAATGGGACTGAGTTGAAAAGCGACTGATACGGTTCAATTTTATAACGATGTCAAGGTTTCAACAGGGGATCGTAATTGTTCATTACAAGAAAATTTAAGCATTCACCTCATCCAAATTCTGCACAGGCTCTGAAGAATTAATGGACTCTGGCAAAGCAGCCTTCACCAGTGCAGAATAGTAAACCTTCTGGTTAATTTTTTTGGGTCTATCTTGGCTTCGCTCTTCCACTTCATCAATGTAAGCTACACGAAGGGATGGGTACCTGTGCCCCCAAAAAAAAAAAAAAAAACAAAAAACGAAAACGAAAACATAAATAACCAAGAAAATTTTGATTGTCACCACATTCAAAAATCTTAAACAAAAAAACATACGTAGTCATAAGCCTCAGAATGTCTTGTGCCCGAGCATGTCCTGATCGCTTATCTATTCCATATTGCTGGCATGACACCACATATGTGAACTTCATATCAGCCACTGCTTGACATTGTGCCAAAAGTGATCTTTCCCCACTAGTCTGGTCCTCCATATTCAATTCAACAGCTTTATAACCCTCCATTAAATCTGCTCATGATAAGAAATCGAGTAACAAAAAGCATAGACGATATACTGATAATCAGTTACATTTCATCAGAATAAAGATTGGTACTAGTTGACAGGTGGAAAATTACCTTCATCTTTGGCCATATCTAGGAATGCTTGAAGCTCCAAGGCTTTACGGTAATACATCATCCCTCTTACTGCCATTAGTAGTGCATACAATTACAATAAAAGCACTGCATGCTATTTAACATACAACTCAAGACACAATAACACCAATAAGCATGCTCATTCAATATACATGCATACATGAAAAGATGAACCACCACAAGAAAAGAAGCAGAAGAAGAAAGACAATACCTGTTCTAGTCAATGTTTGCCCTCTATATGATGCCCAAAGACGTAGTTTTTCTTCGAGTTCGGGTGATCCTCTCAGTTCTTCTTCGCTACCACAATTTACTCTCTCAAGGAAGTTGTTCCATTCATCTACACGACAAATTTAACACCATCAAGCATTTTACAAAAATGATTGAATGAACATGAAAAGTAATAACAGGCATTTTCCACCTGCGGGCTCTAAAAAAAATGAAACCTGGAAAAATTTTCTGAAGGTAAAAAAGAACAGAAACTCCATCTTCATTTGGTACTTCCAATTCTTGCAGAGAAAAAAGCACCTCCTCCGTATAGTATGGAGTCAAAACACTGAAAGAAACATTGCCGCATCACACATTGGAAAACAATTGATAATGCTATGCAGTAGAATGAAACAACTCATAACAATGCATACAACCTGATCACTAAAGAAACGTGCACTAAGTATGGGTTTAAACAAAGAAATTGCTTCTTGTGAAAATTCCCTAAAAGCCAATCAGAGGTATTCAGAGTTTTTTAACTGCTTGACCACGCACATCATGGCACGTCTAAAAATTTTGCTAGGAACAATTTGCAGATAAACCATCAGGACATGGCCAAGAATCACGAGCTTCCCATTACTTTCATAAAACATGTGCCCAAGGTAAATTCAGGGTCACAAGCTATAAAAACTCACGAGAAGGAAAGCATGTTGCGGACTTTTGGTGCCATCGGCATGTCCATGAACAATGAATTTGAGAAAAATGAAATGCGCCTTCTAGCTTCAAGGTTAGATGGTACATCCATCGCAGACTCCTTAACTGTTAGCAACAGATCAAGACGTTTGATCTGCACAAACATATCATAATAAACAGGTATTATTATTTATTCTGGAGGCAGAATCAATTATATTAACTGGATACAAATATTGGAATACAAGGATCACCAACAATCACCTTTTCTTTCCAAGCCTCTGTTTCTTGAATGGGAAACTTAATGGCTCCAGCCGATGCAAATAGTTGGATCATCCCCTCTTGTACTAATCCACCATGGATAGAATCCACAAGACTATTGAAGAAAATGTAGCAACAGAACTTCAGAAAAAGATTCGGTCAGCCAAAAAGCAGGGAATAACTAAACCAAATTGTTTCACCTTGATATATGATCTTCCATCATTATGTCTCTTGTCACAACCTCAAGCATATCCTGAAAGAGAATCACAACTTGATCCCTGTCCTCCTGCTTATTTTTTAACTGCAGAAATGAGAAGCAGCTTGAGCATACTTTCGCATATAATTCATCAATAAATTCGAAGTACCTTTCATGTGATACTAAGCTCTATTACCAGGTATTTGATAAGCTTGACAAAATGCTCATAAAGGCTAGGAAGACCACTCATATTGAATTCAGTTAACAGGCTGTCATCACCTATATGCTTGTCCACCTCAGAAAATATAAAATCAATAACCCTGGAAATACCATTCAGATAACCATGTGAAATCATATAAGCAAAGCTAGGCAAACCAAATATACAAACCAGCCCAGGAAAGCTTACTCGTTTTCAACTTTACCCCGAACCAAAAACTTAATTATGTTGCGGAATGATGCATAGCATTCACGGATGGCACAAGACATATAGCTGTCATTATTAATCCTCTTTTTGAGCTCTTTGACCTTACCATTGCTATCCTTAGCCATGTCCAATGCTATTGGGATCTAGCCAATTTAAGTACATTTGAAATATGTAGTAATCACAGAGTTAGAATTTTGTGCTACATAACATAGAAAATTATATACCATGAACATAAAACACTAACCATGGTTTTCAAGACATTGCACTCTGAATGCCACATTATTAAACACAATAAAATGCTATTTTCATGCATTTCAACACCAATATTAACCACAAAAGGTTCATGAAGACATGTAATTCATATACAGAGGATTTCACAAAACAACTCAAGTTGCAAATAAAACCCAGATATGAAAATGCAAAGAATCAGAAATACCATATATAGCTAAAGCTACAAAAGTTTTTAGATCATAAGTTAAAAGTCTAAATTATTTCGAATTTACATAAAGTGCAAATGTAGATTTACAAATAATATATTATTGCTCAAAGGCAGCTTTCAATACTCCCCTCTGCATACAGAAAGAAGGATCACTTTTTAGACCAAAATGACAAGGACTTCCATTTTCTTCACATTATAGAGTTGACCAATATAGCCAGCCATTTAATATCACTTTTAGTGGAATTTCCTTTTTTTCCCCTCTAACTGTCTGCATACCTGTTTTCAAGACTACAATTCTGGTTTTATATGAACACTACTTACCCCAAAATTAAAATATCATGCATCTCTTAAAAACAAATTGTTAATTCTGAAAATGAATATTATGAGGCACAAGAAATGCTAAAAGGCTGAAGTGTAAACCAACACAAGTAGGACAGTCCCATACACGTAAGAAAAATTACAATATATTTCATTTTGAAGTTTTTGATCAAATGCACCAAAGACGGCTGAAATGCACAAATCCACAAATAGTACTCAAATTTCTTTACTAAGGAGCCACTTATAAAAAAATGTCAAACTAGTATTGATAGAGGACAGTTCTATATATACAGATCAGGAAAACTCCAATCTTGTTTCATTTTGTTTCTTTAAATTTTTCCATCAGATGCACTGATGATAGCAGCAGGAAGACATGAATCCACAAATAGCATTTAAACTCCAAATTACTATTATGATATCCCATCCCACATTGAATAGTGAGTGCAAGGCCATGTGGTATATAGATTCTAGAGGGCCCACTACCAAACAACTTGACTTAAGCATTTTGGCCTGTGGTTTAAGGCCAGAGAAGTTGCCAAGGCAAGCCATCTCTCAGGTCATTAAAATTGGTTAAAAACAATGGCCCTAATGACGATTGCAGGAGGAGAATCCTAGATCCCATTTGGATTTGGGCCTTTATGAAGAACTTAAACATTTGAGTAAGGGAGATTCGGATATCGAGCCCCATCAAATAGAGAGTTTCAAGAAAGCAGATGACCTGATTAGACTAAATAGACCTCTTTTTTCCAATTATCAAAATCTGAAACTACCCTTGACAAAACACAAATTAATTTTTTCCTCTGTTACTATTGTAAAACAATAGTCTTAGTCTTCCAGTCATCCTTCTTATAGATAATTCGGTCTATGCTGACACTATAATGTTAATATTAACATACATCTCTCTTAAATTAAAATCAGAAAGCATCTTAAAATTGCCAGGGATATATTTATTTTATGCTCAACATCAAGCTTCATAAACTAATTGTTTCAGTATCTGTCATGATGCAAGACAAGTATTTGCAACAACTATTCTTCACAAAATTTGTGGTAAGGCAAACCTTGCTAGCAAGCAAACACGGAGGCCACTGTATAAGTTCCAAATCACGGTCTGCCCAATATGGAACAAGCAGCAAGTCCATTTCCCTGAAAATACAACAGATTTTACTTGTCACTGTATAAAATGATAAATTTCTGATGATAATTTTATTTAATCAAATTTTAGAAAAAAAAATATGAGAAATGGTCACAGGAAGAAATCAAATAACTTGAAAAGAGACAAATCACCCTAAACTACCTATCACTTATGAGATCCTCCTCTCTAAAGCTACTTATTATTGTATTCCACAACTGAGCAAACCTAGCAGCTTCTTTTTCTTTATTTGAAGGGACCTGAAAATAATTAGATAAGCAAAATTCAGTAAAGATGTTTCCATCTTTCCTGGTATTACCAGAACAATGAGCAAGCTATGCAGAGAATATCTCTATAAAAGTAAAATGATAACCTTAGTATAATTCCGAGATAAGGCAGCCTTCAGCCCTTTCTTTTTTGGTGGATCACCTTTTTCTTCTGGAATTAGACAGCCATTAAACGCTCCAGGCAATGATTCAAATCTAGATCTCAGCATTCCCAATGTTCGAATCTGTAGAAACCAAAAAGATGGAAAGAAAAGACAAAGTGATTAACCATCCAAGTTAAAGTAAATAAAATTGAATAAATCCAATTCAGCAAAAAGAATCACAGAAGCAACTTCTCAATACTAACATCCAGAACTGTTGTTCAGTATGCTGCATCTCCACAATGATTTATAGACATCCAACAACAATTTAACCGAAATGATCACAAAAGACCATGAAGAAAACATGTAACTTCTTTTACAAACATGAAACATCCTCCAACCTAGTTTTCAAAGGAAAGCATGTAATAAATAACTCACTTATCTCTCTACTAGCCTAAGCTTTTAAATGAGATCATGGTCAACAGTTTAACATGATTTCACAGTAAGAAAAAAGTCTTATATTTGACTCTCAAATTCCTACTAGTTTAAAGTTTTCCACGTGTAGGCCTAGTTATGAGAAAGAAAATAAAAAAATAAAATCAAATCTGGCTGCACATTCCAACCATTTTCAAACTAAAGTATGAAGAGTGGTGGTACAAAGTATGCAAGTTATAGAACAAGAAAGTAAGTTCTTACTTCACCAAGACGACGGAAAGCACCATAGATACCCCCAAATAATGTGGAGAATATAGCATACCAGATTTGTCCATCCATAAAGTACACCTATAAGCAATCCAAGTATTAGATAGTAAACAGAGAACAGGACATCAAAAGGACAGAGCAAGCAGTAAATGGGTTGAACCATACAAGAATAATCGGAGCCCAAATTGCAATTACAACACCAATGTTATTCCTTGCTGCAAACCAAAGAAACAAAAAAATGTAAGACCGATTTACAGATAGTAACACATTAAAAGTTTAACTGATGAATGCTCCGCTGTTACCCTGAGGAAAGAATTCGTGCCATTTATAACTCCTTATATGCACTTTCATGATATCTTTTGTAGGATTCACCAGAGGCTTTATCTGAAATAGAAAAAATTTTGACGTGAAGTAATAAGGATCCAGATTACTTACAATATCAGTATCAGAAGCATACTTTATTCAAAGTCACAACTGAGATTTTGCTCAAATTCATGAAAATTAAATACATAATAACTTATTTCTAGAATCAAGCAGTAAAAATCCATGTGAATCACGTATTTAGAGAGTAGAGAAGCAAAGAAATAATAGGGGAAATCAAGCAAAAATTGCTAAAGCAGCCAGCCACTACAGAAAATATTAGGGCCATATATAAAGTCCATCAACTATGTTAATTTGTGAAATTTAATCTTTAAACTTCAATTGCTCAATATTAAGCACCCATTATGACATGTAGTTAACATCTGTTGATAAAAAAGGCTAACAGGCAACTTTCCAATCTTGCTGCAATAGATAAGAACCCAATGTTTAATGGCTTTCGACCGCAGCACATTTAAACTAATTTGGCTTTCTACAGCAGCTTATCCTGTTCCCTAGAGCAAGAATTGGGTGTCATCTCATTAACACTTAGAAACACATGTTGCAATTGCACATGGTTGATCTACACAAGAATGTGGGTGCAACAGGAGAATGGGAAGATGGGAAGTATGTTAATGATTGAACTGGAAAAGGGGTTCAGATCAGAAGAGGAAATGCCTACAACATTGGTTAAAGAACATAACAATTGAACAAGATGGGAGGCCATGGAGAAGGTTGAAGAATTCTTTCCCATTCCACAAATCTCTGTCTCTTTCAACAAAAGAAATGGACCAACAAAAATTACTTAAAAGTCTTCATAAACCCTTGTGCGCAAATCTGTCCATATGTTCATACAAAAGAATATTATGAAAAGGGGTTCAGATCAGAAGACGAAATGCCTTTGACATTGGTTAAAGAACATAATAATTGACAAAATGGGTGGCCATGGAGAAGGTTGAAGAATTCTTTACCATTCCACAAACTGTCTCTTTCAACAAAAGAAGTGGACCAACAAAAATACTTAAAACTCTTTATAAACCCTTGCACACAAATGTGCCCAGTCCATATGTTCTTACAAAAGAACTGGTTTTCCAAGATAATCTGTAAATTGGACAAGACACAACACACCTATAAAATATGCTAACTTAATTTCATCAAGTAAGATGCAACCCTCCAAAATAATAGAAACAGCAACAATAGTAACAAAAGAATACAAAATAAAAATCATTGCTTAACATCAATAAGCTGGATATGTACTAGGTCATCAGAGCACTCCAAATCTACATTTTTCTTGTTTTCGTTATCATATATTAATAATTCTCTAGGAGGCTGGTGAAGTACCCAAACCACAAGCATCCATGTCTACAACAAGAAAATACCCAATAACAGGCCATTGAGTACTCAATCATCTTATTCTTTCAACAAAAAGAGCATCCATCTTATTTGTTGAAAGTGGGCCATATCTAAAGCTCTTTGACGCAATAGCCTTTTTTGATCTCAACTTTAGTTTCTTTAGTATTTGTTATTTTTTGAGTCTACATTCAGATGGCAGGCAGTACCAAATCTCACATGAGCCATGTAATTAATGCATATAATATTTACAAACGACTGTGTAACATTCCATTTGGAAATTCATCTAGGCAAAGGTTCTATCAACAATGTGCAATAGTAGGAGATGAAATCAGAAAATTCTTTTAGTATATCAACCCCAGAATCCTATTTGCCATCTGGATTTAACACATACAGAGAAATAACTTGTAAGATGTTGATGATCGCAGGACAGAGAACTAAAATATCTCACACCTAAAATAGCTAGGTGGTCTCTTGCATACCGTCTCTAAAACCACTACATGGTTTCCTCACATTTTTATTTTACAATGTTCATGTTTAGACCTGTAACATAGCTGTCACACATTTTGATTTCCACAATTTATCAGCAGAAGAAGGCTATTGGCCCCCTCTTTTTTTCTTGAATAAAATACAAATAACCCCCATAATGTTATAATGGATTTAAAATTTAGTACATTAAAAACCCTACAATGCACCCCCTGATCCTTTAGAAAAGGTGAAATTTAACTGTACTGATAAAATTAACTGTCACATGACAGCACATGACCCCCTCCCTACCAGTAAGTGAAATTGTTTTGAATAAAATACAAATCAGCCCATGAAGTTATAATGAATTTTAATTTTAGTACATAAACTTCAAAACTTTAAAAATTCTTACCAAACACTCAAATTCACTATATCCTATTGATTTATGAAATGGTCATTGTCAACAAAAATAAAAAATTTACAAACCTTATTAAAAGGTGAAATAAATTGTTCGATTCGTGCATTGATTAAGAAAAAAAGATTTTTTTTGAAACTCGAAGGAAAATGAGCCATTCAATATAAGTTGAAATCATAACTAGCCAAAATAGAGCAATGATCTTTTTCTGCAAGCCAAGGCCCAAAACTAAATACAATATTGAAGCATTCTGTCCCCAACTGAAGCATAATACAAATCCTAGACACCACTATCTCCAAGATGCAATTATTGATAAAAACATACCAAACTGAAACAAACTGGAACCCTTGCTAATAAAATACACAAGAACTTTGTATTTTTGATAGCTCATTTTCTTTTAAGCAATGTTAACAAAATATTTGTTAAAATAGAAGTCTTTTTTTATCATTGCATAAATCCAGAAAACTTATTTCACCTTTCAAAAAAGATTTTTTATTTTTTATTTTGATTAAAAATGACTATTTTGTAAATTGGTGGAATAAAGAAAATTTGAGGGTGGTGTGAATTTGTATAATTTTGCAGTTCATGCACTAAAATCAAAATTCATGCTAATTTAGAAGGGTGATTTGTATTTTATCCAAAAATAATTTCACTTATTGATAGGCAGGGGAGTCATGTTCATGTAATGTGGCAGCCAATTCTAACAGCAAGGTTACAATTTCACTTTTCTTCTGAAAGGCCAGCAGGGTGAATTGTAAATTTTTAAAGTTCGTGTACTAAATTTGAAATCCATTATAACTTCTGGAGGGTTATTTGTATTTTATCCTTTTCTCTTTTTTGATTCTCTGGTGGAGTTTAGAGCACATCACATAGGAAAAGCTAATTATAAGACAATTATGGCAACCATCATGGACGGGAAAAGTTCTATATGTCTAAAGTTTCTGAGTTTCTTCACCAATAGTTCCACGACTTCAATATCTTCGCTACAAAATGGGCTTTACTTTTTTAAAAACACAATACATCGACATTATAAAAAACATTTCCTATTATCCAGCCTTGACTTTAATTTATATAACCTCTCCCTTCAGCAAAAGATGCTTTTGTTGTCAGTTTGTTGACTAATTTTGTTTTTTGTACTTCCATCTGGCAATGTCATAATCACATCTGGCACATCCCTGAGAAAAATTTGTAACACATAACATCATAATATACAAGTACCTCTATATAGTAGCTGAATGCCAACTTTGTCACTATAAGTAGAACCCAAAACATTGTATACCTGAAAGTTCAACACATAATCATCAGAAATCAGCAAAATTATTGTTATGAGGCAAAAAGATATTCAACAAACTAGATTACTTGAAAAGAGAAAATGCACTCTCATGCATCCCCCTTCCAACGTATAGCCGAGGCTGCAAAACATCATTCAAACTCTTGGTCAGTCGCTATAAAATGGTACTCAAATACAGGAACTATTGCTGCAGGCAAGTTGAATGGCAAGCAGTGTACACACCTGTGACCACCACATCATCAGCATCACAATTCTGTAGTTTGATCTCTCAAGGAATCGACGGATAAAAGGGAAAAGAAACAGCAATGCAGCGAGCATGTTTGGTGACAGATAGATTACCACAGCCAAAATAAACAGTGAAGGGGACTTTGCATTACCCCCAAACCATCCTCTAATGGTTTTGGCAAGTGCAGAAGGACTCTCCAGACTATAAGCATAAGTGACTGGTAGAATTATCACCCATGCAGCTGCTGACACAACCTTCAATATGTACCGTAGCTTAACATAGAATGACATGCTCCACCTTGCTTTCCAACTGAGGATAACATCAAGGAAAGCTGCATAATCAAGAGAGGTTAGAACCCTATATAACCATCTATATCACACAATATGAAGCAGAAATCTGACAACATATTTGGTACACCTATACGCCCAAAAAAAGAAAAAAAAAACACATCTACCACATTGCATAAAGGATATGGATCCCCCATTGTTGGAATCAAATGCATGCAAGTGAGTATTAGAAGAAATACACATCCCATACGTCTCAACTAAAAAGAAGATAGCTGAGTTAACTAGAAGACTGGAAAAAAAATGCATACATCTCAATCAAAGAAGACACTGCAACTCACCAATACAGTTACTGCATTAGCAAGTTCAGATCCATGCAATAGTCAGGCCTTAATTTTCAAGGCATAATCATGTCCAGATTATTATAATATACAAAGAAAAAATTTAGAATCCTACTATCATGATGAGCGGTTAATATAACACCAATAAGATAAGTTATTTCTTAAGTTTTCTAGTTTGTGAACACAATTATTAATTTAAACATACTCAAAACAAATTTCCAAAGCAACACTACTTATTGCATTCATCTGTTGCGATTGCGTCCCAAAGTCCATTCAACAGATAGCTTAAAATCATTTCAGTCTAGTAGAAAGCAAAAAACAATAACCAGCCTTGACCTAAACTTATATATATCTCCATCACTGATCAAACAATCAAATCGACATATCAACTACGTCTTCATTAAGTGCTGAAAATCAATACCATGAATGAAGGGCTCATGCAATCTAATTTCCAAATACTATGCAATTCCATAAGCTGGACCTCTCAAACCAAACTTCGAAATTTTTTCTCCCCAACTTTTGTACCAACTCACAGCAAATAATGTTGCACAATTCAAAATTTTTGCAATTTCACTTCACATATATAACTTTCATTCACTACATATATCTTTAATCCATGGGACATTTTACCCATCCTTACACCGTAACTATCAGCCCAGTGAATCACAGCATGCATTACAAAATGCATAAATACAAAGAAGTAAGTGCCTCAAGCATGTGATGTGGAAAATATATAGAATCCTCAACTACAAAAATAGGAACAGATACTGGTACACACAACTGAAATCAGAATAAATGCACACAATGAAAATACAGCGAAATGAAATACTCTACCTTGTCCAAGCTTCAGTATTGCAGCAGTTATAAAGACACTAAGTACTTTCTCAAAAACATTAGGAGTGAAGATTGAGCTTGGATTCCCATCACCATTCCAAGCAACAATTATCATAGCCTTAATAGAAACAAAAGAGAACAACAATATGTCAAATAATGGGATATTAAGTGTTCACACACTCACAACATGTGTATAAATGCAGGAATACAGAGAGGAAACAGTCACCTGCAAACACAATATAAAGAAACTCCACATTCTATCAAAGCTTCTAAAAATATGCCAATAGGATCGTATCTCAACAAAATTGACTTTTCCAACCCAGCGATCTCTACCAGCTGGCTTCCTTTCCTGAGTATTGCAATAGAACTCGTCAGACAATACATTAAAGGTAACTAAGTTTCAGAGACCTTTATATTATATTTGATACTAAAGAACAAGACACCTGACATGGAAGGAAAAAAAAAAAAATCATGAATTAGTTGAGGCATTTTAATATAACATAAGACTGTGTACAAAGGAAGGAAAACAAATTTTAGACCAATGGTCACAATCAAGAGACAGAATATACTTGTAATAGTGGATAACAAAAGGACAAGAGGAAAAATGAGCTCAATGATGTCACAGCTACCCACAGATATGATCATCCATGCCATGGGCAAATGGTTCAAAATTTCAGTACATATCAATCTATCTCAAAAAGCAGAATAATAGCAATATTTATATACTAATCCTAATCCAAAATTGTACGGCAATTTGTAAAGCCTTTGGAGTGAAATTTGACATATGCATAGGAATTTTCTTGATATTATTATTAGGAACAAGGATGGAAAGTAAAATGGTTAATGATAATTTAGGCATGACATGATGTTTGAACCTTTGTTCTATCAAGAAAGAGGGAGAAAGAAAAGAAAAAGAAAAAAGAATGTTCATCAATAGAGCTATAGAAAAAACAAAAAGGTTATGAGCACTCTTAAAAAAATCCATGTCAAAATTTATTCATACAATTTTAGGTTTCAAACAATTGTTTCCATTCACCTCATGCACATTTGGTAAAAATGCTTGATGTTGGGGTTGAAAATATGTTTTCTTGACATAAAGAAGGCCTTTCATGGAACAAATTTACCATCACAAGATCATATTCAAATATAAGTCAAAGCACTCTGTTATTCCAATTGTATCTTAGTAGTGAATATACTAAAGAACAGGTTGAAACTTGTATATTTATCCCATAAAAGAAAATTGTTAAGTTATACACCAACCAGCCAACGCTTGTAGCCTCCACAAGCACCAAACTCCTATTTAGTCCACTTTCAAACAGTTCCATCCATTCAGAAACCTTCCTACCATTCTATCCATATCTTTCCATGGTCAAAGCTAAAAGAATCTTATGGCTCTATCCATATACTGCACTAGGCAATTAATTTTTTAGTAAATATTTAATTAATTCCATCAATTTCTTGTCAACCTTCTGATTTTCATAACTGAGCTTATACCATGAACATGATAATGCCCCTAGAATTCTGGGAAACATTTAAGCTCACTATTTTCTCCCTTTCCTAACGTACAATACAAGTCTCCAGTAATCGCAAAAGGAAATCTTGGGGTTGCACTCATAACTAAAAGTTTCAAATTGGACACCATAGCAAAGAGAATTGAATCATTAAGCACTTACTAAGCCCAATTCATGCATTTGTCAGCATACTCTATATACAAAACAAATAAATAAAAAGAAAAGAACCCTTCCTCTTCGTTTACTTCTTTGCTTAGGATTGTCATGATCAATGCATTATTTAGTGGTAATTTCTAAAATAAGATTTCCACTTAGATAGTTGTCCACTATGATGTATAAAAAAACAGCATAGTGCTACCAACGCATAAAAAATGAGAGAAGGATCTGCTATTAGATATGTCCATGCTGTTTCTTTAATCAGATATTTCATTTCCTCAGGCATTTGAGAGGCCATAGTAGCTAGATTAATATCATAAATGTTTTCCAGGATACAGTCTATGATAAAGTTCCAAAGATTTTCTGTCAATATGCCATTTCCAAAACCAGAACTATATACATCCAGAAGAAAAAATGCTAAAGATGTCAAGAGGTTCATTTATCACATCAGAAATATAGAGAAAATTAACAAAAACAAAGTCAATCTAATTTGCTATGTCTTTCTTCTTTTGTCAGACCAATATGTATCACTCAAGGATAAATATTTCTGTAAAACAATAGGGGCATGAGATCACAAAATGTAAATAAATTTCAGTACAAAAAAGTAAGTGTTCTTCATTAGTTCACAATGCATCCAACTCAATGTCAAATAAGCAACCAAGCAACTAAAGAACAAAAATACCAATTAGGTGAATATGATTTACCTCATTTCTCTCAAACTGAAGCTTTTCAATTGGCAGATAAAAAAAATCAGCATCTGCACGCATAGGCCAACCTAAGCGAAAACAGTCAGCTGACCTGAAAATGTTAAAGGCAAAGTCATTGCCTAGAAGTCTCAACGTACAAAAGAATAATATATATATAGAGAGAGAGGAGGGAAGGAGGGAGGGAGAACAACCAGAAAACAATAAATAAATTAACCAAAAAACAAACTGGAATACCAGAAGTATTCATTCAAATCATCATAGTTCCTCCACTGAGAATGTTTTGATACACCATTCCTGCTCCTTGCAGCTTCCTGGAGCATAAATGCCAAAAAATAACATTACAAAAGTTGAGAAATATAAAATTCAACTTTGTACAGATTCAAATCCAATCAATGTAAATACCCGTGCAATCACTTCATAAATAGGTGTAACAACTTTCTTCAAGAAAGCCTCCTCTTCACCTCCATATGCTGGCTTCACATTCTCTCCGGTCATAGGACTGATATTGCCAGCTAACATACCATACAATTCAAATGCCATCTATAGCACCACAAACATATCATCACCATTATTATCTATGATTGCTGTTTATATTATTCAATTACAGATCGCATCATCTAGCAAAAGCACAAAAGAGATGCTTTATCAACAAAGGCCCCTTTCAAATTCTGGATGTTTCACCAGAAGAAAAAGAGACCAAGAAGCAGAACCCAAAAACAAGGTAATAATTTCAGATAGGTCCATTATATTCACAAGAACAAGGTGACAATAATAAAAATGAGACAAAAATTAGTTGAAATTATCCTCTACTCCTATAAGGCCAAAAAGTACTAAGAGAACTGAAACTCCATTCAACAAGAAAACATATCTGTTGCTCTCTTATTTTTCTACTTGCAGTAAGAAATCCTCGTTTCCTCTTCATTTAGCATAACTTCAGAGTAAGTAGCTTACAGCTTAGGCTTTAGGAAAGGGGAAGTGATTCAAATGCTTAGAAGCAAGTTCTTGCAAAATGCAATCATAGACACACATCAAAATCATTGCTCAACAAAATCCATGCACATGCCAATCTCACATTTGACATTCATAGCTTAATCATATGCCAGCCAATAAGCAAAACAATAACACAAAATTGCCAGGATGTATATAAGATCGGTCAATTCAACAAATCACTGACTTAATTACATCAGCAAGATTTGATCTCCACTCACAACAATGAAACAGTTTCCAGATGGAGTTCATGAAGCATATTTAATAAATATGATGCACAACAACATAGCCAAATAAGAATCCTAGAAACAACTGGGAAATAAACTGAAAATATGTGGAAATCCTAATGTTAGTACAAAAAAATTGAGGGCAGGTCTAAAAGTTGCTCCATTGCAGCCAGAGCATCATAAGGCTTTACAGGCGTTATTTGTTCACGTTCCGCTGGATTAGTTTTTGCAAAAGATCTCAACGAACCATATCTTGGTTGGTTTTCCAGAACCCAATCTGACCATATAACCATTTAGCCCTTTAAAACCCAGTGAGTCGAAATGATTGGTCCAATTAAAATACAAGCGCCATCATCCCCTAAATGGTTAAGGAAAACTGGCACTGGAATCAAAGGATGACTGCAAGAGGTCATTGGCATCAGAGTTTCCACTCTGGTAATCACATCCTCCATCCTCCAGGCACTGAATATTAGCACCCCCAACCCTTTTCAGATCAACATGGCAGTTATAGAGCCAAGAAGAGGGCTATGGGGCCGTGTCTGTAAATCAGCGGGTTAAAACACTAATAAAGATGGCCCATTCAGTTAAGTAGTATAAGTAAATAAACTCCATCCACCAAATTAGTTATCATCGTTTATAGAGCCAAGTAAATTGGGTTGAGTGGTTATTCAGGTTATGCTGTCTCCACTACCAGGCTTCTCTTTTATAATCTGAAGATGGCCTACAAACAGACAAATCAAGCATTAGACATGTGCCGAAACTATGATGTGCTGTCCAATTGCCACTATAAAATATATTTATAGTATATTAACAAGGATTGAGAAAAACAAATTCCTAGACACTATAATTTAGTTTTAATAATTTTATAAATTGATGTTGCACAATATTATCAGTATATTTGCATGATCAGAGTGGGGGTCCAAGGTGGGGATGCCAATTCCCTACACCATCACCGCATATTGGTTCGATAAACCTCTTCTATTTAAGGTAAGGCAGCACAAGACCAAATCCCATAGATTGCACTGCCATCCTTATTGCTATACCTGTTTTCATTAGATTGCAATTCTTACCACAGTGGAGGTGCAAGGGGTAACTTTGCTCATCATAAATGAAAATGACATATATGATGCTTTCTGATAGTATAAAATTACAAGCGAAAACAGCTTGTCAAATACAACTTTGTACCACATAAAAATTTGCAATTCAAAACACCCCTTTCAACTAAGCATCTAATAGACTAAAATCAATCTAGATGACATTAATGAAAATTGAACAGACAGGAGCAGAATTTTTATCAAAAATTCAAATGCAAGAGAAATAGATGGTACATTGTCGCAATAAAGCATGCTCATTAAGGCACATGCCCTTATGGAAAGAAAAGAGTGTGTGAAGCATACATGATGATAAATATAGCAAAGACATTCTGGCATAAATCTTAGATTTGCAGCCTCGCCCCATATTAGTAGATACAAACCCATGTATAACAATTTACGCTGTTGCACTTCCTGCTGTATGGTAGGTAGCCTGCAATTCAACCATACAAAATTAAAATGAGAAGATTCAGTTAAGAAACAAAATATGCTTGAAAATCATGCTCCAAAGCAGTCTTAGACACTACTAAACACATAGTAACATGATCAGACTGTTTCCATTATATCCTCCTTCAGCTTCAATAGACATAATATGATGCAAATAGAATTCCAAGTGAATGTTGTGTCTCTTTCACCAATCTCCGCGTAGAAAGACTCATCTCTATATTAGAGACTTTGTACCACCCAATCTAGGGTGACAAGTCCATGTACCAACACAAGAAAACCATATCAAGACCAGAGTCCGATGTGTAGCATGAATAATTCTTCTCTTTATTTTGTATTTTCTATTTACTTAACAAACAAGTGGTCAGCTGTTGATACACTTACACAAGCAGACTTGCAAGTATCTACATAGAAAGGAATTGCCAAGTACCCAAGATACCTGCTATTATGTGGTCTAAGAATGGAAAACTGCACATTTAAGGCTGCAAATTTTCTTGAATTGATAGATGTTTCTATTGTAACATTTTGATTGGCTCTGGGGGTAGCTATTGTGCAGCCACCACTCAAGTAACCAGTAATCACCCTAACTATCAATAAGACCTGTATAGTCCAATAAGCAGGGGGGAGAAAAAGAGTTTTTTTTAATAGAAAGGGGATTCTTTCATCAGGCATTGAGTTATAATAATAGTTTGGAAGGTCACAAAGACCTTTCCAATCCCGAAGCTATTGGATTGCAGTAACAGAGAGTATTCCAATTTATGTCAGCTTCGGCATGCTAAACAGTGGTCCAACTCATTAACAATTCAGTTAGAGATTTGTTGAACTTGCTTCTAACAACCATGGGTTTGTCTTTAAATTATATAATAGGTTCTCCTTCAAAGCATGAAGGAATAGTCTAAATATCTTTATTAATGTCATTCTTGCAGACTCCATGCAATCTATGGACATCATAATTACCCAAAAAAAAAAGACTATAAATATAAACTAATATACATTTTTGTTATATCTATGCCATGTCCATGTAATATTTTTTTCATAAAGTTTCCACATATTATTGCAGATGTAAATGCCCATGTCTGTGCTTTTCAATCAGATAACAATGCTAACTAGGAACTGTAAATCTTATTTAATCCTTAAAGAAGCTGGAGATATTGTTTTAATCTTCGTGATGGAATACAGGTGACGTCCTGTAGTTCTTATAAGGCCCTGTATAAAAAGGAATAGAAAATATATGAAGAAAGCATCATTCCAACAAAATATCATGATAATTCTCACCAAAGACTACTTTTTCGATCCAAATACTTGCACCATTTCTTGTAATTCTTGAATAGTTTCTTCATCACTTCGTTCAAAGCACGTTCATCCAACTAAACATTCAAAAAAGAAGAAGAAAAAGGTATTAGCGTCTGAGCAATAAATAAAACATCACTGTGTACTTCAGCTACTAGATTTTAATAATAGAAAGATGCGTAAAGGTTGCAACAAGGATAAACAAAACACATGCCAGCCATATTCAGCACAAACATAAATGTTTTATAGTAGTGTGATGATAAAAATAATACTTAACTCTTTCTCCTTTATAAACATAAAAATATGGCAGAATGACAGGCATCAGTATATAGACAAAACAAAGCGACCTCTCAAGAATCCCTAAAATCATTACCCAGAGATGCCTTAGCAGGCTTGCACTATCTTGCATACTTCATGCTACTCTTTTTCTTTTCCTTTCCATGGCAAGAATTGGGCAGGCAGGAGAGGGGAAAACTACAATAGTACCACCTACAAAGAGAGCTTGGGTCATGACCACTGAACAAATAGCCCAATGGTATGTGTCCTGCAAGCAATATCTGTTTCCCTCAAAGCTGTAGTACTGATTGCTTGGTTGAGTTTACATTGACTCTCTCTCTCCCTCTCTCTCTCCCTCTCTCTCTCTTTGAAAGACATTTCCTGTTAATAATGTCAATAATCTTCTTATGCACATTAAAGATACATACAAGTCAATGATGCATAGTTGATTAGTTAAGCTGCCATACAAAGAATACTTCTTACTCGGTCCTTGGTCATTCTTCCATGCTGATTTTCTATTTCCCTCAAAACCGTAGACTGTAAATAAATTATTACTGGGTTGATTTTGCATTTTGCTCCAATTAATAATTTATAATCTTTTATACAGAGAAATGTACTACACATGAATACAAGTTCAATGATGCAAAGTTGATTAGTTCAGGCTGTTAACAAAGAATGCTTCTTAATGCTCCACATCATGCTTAGATATAACTATATTAATTATAACAAGAAAATATGGTATTCAAGAAAATTAGAGAAGTCCAAGTTTCTTCAGATATAACTATATTAATCCCCATTGAATGCAGCAGACTAACAGGACAGAATATGGTATTCAAGAAAAACATTGGAATGCTGACAAAGGTCGAACTTTCAAGCTGTATACAAAAGACCAGACAGCTAAAAGTGATAAAGTGCAAACCAACATACTGAACAGAAATGTTACCTGCAATGCAAACATCCCTTGTGACAAAATATTCCCAAATTTAATGAGTGAAAAACATAATATTAAAATAAAATGCACTGAAAACAAAACTGATGTTGAAATGAGTTCCAACAGAAGCAGTGGCAACATATTTCTATAAATAGGATACTTATAACCAAAAGGAACCCCAGAAACCATCTTTAATTTGTTAGGCATAATGGTCTCAGATTCATAGCATTTGTAATTACAGAGACAGAGACAGAGATGCTATTGCTTTCTCATGGAAGATATGCATTATTGGCAGAATGCTGCAAAAAGAAAAGATGACAGCAGAGAAGTTGGTGAAGACTTCTCCTTGTATTGCACAACGAAAGATTTGCGAAGACAAACCTTGGGTTGCTGATCAGGCTTCGGGAATTGCCTAATGTGTACATTCGCAAGCAATAGAATCAAGTGCTCCCTTTGATTTGATACGTTATCCTTCTGCAATTTTATTAACAAAATTAACATTCAAAAATGATGAGAGAACTACATGCAAGGAAGGAAAAATATTTGATCTGTCACCTGAAAACCAAACATTGCTTGAAGCCAGTCTAGGATATCTTCATCATTTTTTTTCTTGTAGTCCCTTGGCCATGGCAGACCCCTGGTGTTACGAAGAGCTACAAGAGCAGCTTGAATCTATAGAAAAGCAATAGCAGGATCTTGAACCATTACCAGGAAGAGGTCAAAGCAAGAATATATGATATAACAAATCCACTGAGAATTGAGACAAACCTCTGGATATCTCATTATTGCCTGATTTGCACTATCAGGGTCAAGAGGAAGAATGTTGTAAGGGACATAGATCTGAGTCTTTTCTGCAACTTTATCATGAGCTTCCAAGATCTGTGCACGCAAACCATAATTTTTTTTGACCTTGAGCAATCAACTCATTATGCCAAATGAAAGGTATATGACATCTAAGCTCTGTATTTGCAAGAAAGAGAATAATAATAGTTCCATTATTAAATAAAACACTTTGGATATCAACATAGATCGGCATTTAGTTTCACCTCTCGATCAACTTCAACAGCCTGGGTCTGATTGACAGCCTTCAGAACTTCAAAGAGAACATTAGCAGTTTGGTATGCTTTCGTAAGTTGTGCACTAAGCAGGGGAAAAAGATGAGAGTTAAACATACCAAATCAACAGCATAGGAATGTAATTGTTCAATAAAGTTCTTCATATACTCCAAAAACCTACCGATCAGCTTTATCGGCAGCATTGTGCAAGGCTTGGATATACTTTTTATAGTAATGCTGATAAAAGCTCTGCATCTCACGTGCATCGCTTTTTTTAACCCTTCCCATCAATGTTGGATCATTCTCCTGAAAAAATTTGAAATTAAATAAATAAATAAATATATAAATAAAATCATTTACCAATAGGGGACAAACTAAGAGCAAAAATTGAACTCCTGGGAACCACCAACTCCATGTAGAAAAACCACCCTTCCACACACACACAGAAAGAGAGAGAGAGAGAGAGAGAGAGAGAGAGATGGAGAGGCCTCTCGTAACAATCAGGAGCAAATCTGTGCTCAGATGGAAACAAAGAGAGACACAACAGAACCAGAAGTGACAATTTCAGATGGATCACCAAAAAAATGGCTAGTTATAGAAAGATGTAAGAAGAAAATAAAAAACTGCAACATTACACTAAGAAAATTGAAAAAGGAGAAGACAATAGGAAAATAGAGATGATGCACACTCCAATATTTGCAGCGCAACTGCTACGTAAAAATTCATGTTCAGCATGGTAAACTCAAAAAGTAGTATCTGAACCTAGGAACATCCATTTCTCCCAGGACAACTTTAGAGGCCCAATACAAGGCAGATAATTAGGTTTGATATACTGTCATTTTGGAAGTTCAAAAAATGTAAATATTCACTAAATAAGTGAAACATTGAGAAGAGAAACTGCAATAGAAGGAACACTGAGTTAAGGAGCAAAGGAAAAAAAAACTGCCACATACAAAAAGTCAATAGTCAAAATAGGCAAACGTACAGTGGTGTGGCCTTGGTAGAAACTACCATTTCTGGTGATTGACAATGTTTTCACGCTGCAACACGTGCTGTTCAGCTAGTGTTGACCTTTTTTGTTAAAAACTGACTTTTTTACTTCTGATCATCTAAACTCTGAGTATACTAAGTCATAATAGGTATTTCAGTTCAAACGAGTTTTGTGCATTTATTGATCTTATATAATATCAGGCAACAAGGAAAACTAGAAGGCATAGAAGAGACTTTTAAAAGTACAATCTTTAGTGATTAATAAGTTTGTCTTTCTCAGAGAATAAACAAACCATTAGAAACCCTGACAAGCTCTATATAGATAGAGAGGAAGTTCCCACATATTGGCAAATGAAAAAGGCTATCCAAGTCAACTATGGACCAAGATTAAGCCACCCTAGCAACAGTACTAAAACAACCATCCCACTCCCACACCAAAAAGGATAGAAAGTCAATGGTTTACATATGTAAACAATGTGTGGGTTACACATGTAAACAATCCTTACTCTCTCACTTGAGATGCCTCCTAGTAAAAATGGCTAGAACCCATAAGATCTCAAGAGTTAAGCATGCTTTCAAATGGGATTAGCACTAGGATGGCCAACTCCTTGGGAATTACTAACTTGGGTTCAAATTTCCATTACAAACAAAACCAGGAAGCCTAATACGACAAATCAAATGAAGCCAGGTAGTTTGAGAGATGAAGTCCCTCACAGCAGGAATCAATTGGCCATCCTAAATCAATGAAGGGAAGAAATTTGTGGCCTATATATGCAAAGATCATGTTTTCTCTCACATGTAAATAGACTGTAATTTATTCCTTTCAGTGAAAATTGAATGTGTCCATTATAAGAACCCAAAGTTAAGTGATCTTAGGAACAAGTAGTACTAATATGGGTGAACCCTTAGGAAGTTCTCACTTTGGGCTAATTTCCACACAAAACAACAACAACAACAACAATGATACCATGAGGCCAATGGGCCAAGGCACAAAATACCTCATGGGATTAAAGTAAATGTTAAAAAAATATTGAGTAGTCATCACAAGAATAGAAAACAATTCTTCTAACAAAGAAGTGTAGCCCTCATAGATGAGGTGAGAAGTGGTAATGCGGTCTCTTTGGTACATGGCCATATAACTTCAGCTCCTCTTCTGGGTGACTTTAAAACCTCTCCTTCCCCCTGAACTTTCTACATTTTGCTATTTGTTTTCTTCTATCTCTATCTCCCTCCCATCTGTGATAACCTTGTAGCTTTTTTTTTTCCATCATTTATAATGGATCATTCTTTCTCTTGGCATTCAACTCTAATTTGCTACTACAAAATTATGAGCAACTTACCTAAAAAACTATGTTTGCTAGGTTGACTTGGTTCAGTTTACATCATTGAAGAAACAATCTTTGCTACTGAAGTACAACAACTCATAAAACTTTTTTCCTATCCACAAAGCATCTGCTACATGAATCCTATGTCTCCTACCATTCTATTAAATGCTAGATGTCATATCTTTATTAATTACAATTGACTTAACTATTTGTTTACTATATCAACACAAGTTAATTCTGGTCTATCTAGACCTATAAGATTACACTCAAACTCAATAAGAATGGTCTAACTTTTCCTAACTAGAGCACTTACAAAGCTTCATTTAACAGGTCCAAGCCTTTTTAACCTATTTTCCCTTATTTTAGATTCAATAGACTACTTTGTGTCAAATCAGAAACTCAATCATGTCTAAACATGTCTTTCCTAATCTTAGCACGAATCCATCTTAGATCCCCATTCCCATTATGGGCATTTTATTAATATATGTTCCCCAACTACCTAACTAACAATCTTAGACAGAACGTTGGTCTTATATTTCTAGCTCTTACAAAAACTTCCTACTAAACTCAAGGTTATACTTATAAAACATTTTTCCGCTTAATCCATTCTCTTTAATTCTATAAATAAATCTTTCTCCCATTTCCCTTCCTACATACAATTATTATTGGTACCAAAACAACTTACTTTCATATTTCTAAAATGCCAACAGTAATTATTCCTTTGTTTACATCTTGTCCCTTACTAAAATTGTTCATTCATGTACTCTGTTTTGGTTCTATTTATCTGAAAGCAAAACCCTCTTACTAAGGTCACTCTCCCAAGTTCTCCGCTCATAGACATAGTTTGGGTTTTATTTATTTAAAAGTGAAACCCTCATGATACTAAGTTCATTCCCCAAAATATGTTAGTGGATCTATTAAAACTATCATCATCACAAAGTCTCATAAACCAAAGGCGATCATTTAATTCATCCACAATTAATACAATAAAGGCATTAAGATTTAGTTTTTAACTTTTTACACTGCGCCAAAACCTACAATGATAGGAAGTTACTAGTTTCCCTATGGTAGTTCTCACTAACAACACGGCCCCTTTACACGTCTTCATCTCAATATACCTATTTTTAAAGCCTTTCTTCTCCAAAATTGACCAAAAATAGATCTCTAGGAACTTTATCAATGCTTTTTTTCTAAATTCTAGATTTATAAAAATCATAAAATGATCTTAGGCCCAAAAACAAAAGGAATAATCCTTTATTAGCAATGACTTAAAATGGTGATTGCTTGGAAATGAAAGAAAAAACAATAATAAAAATAATAATACAAGCTTCCAATTACCATGTCTTCTTTATGTTAATTTACTAACTTCTAATTATTCAAAACTCATATTCCTAATACTTTGATTTTGATTTCTTCATGAGACTAGCATTGCACATTTCAACCGACGAGTGAGATGAGGTACCAAATAGTAATAGAAGAAAACAAGAATGGCAATAGAAAGGCAAATGCTCAGTGGAAAAAAATATAAAAGTTGTCTTACATTGAAGTCATCTACTATGATGATCATGTTTTATATTGTCAACCAAAAAAGAGCATCCAGGCTTTCTGTCTAAAGTACAGGATCTTGATTTGTATTAGAATTCATATTGTAAGAAGCAATCTAAGTAGAAATCCAAAAGCAAAGAGAAGTTGACCTCCAGTCAAGATCTTTAAGTAGCCAAGTAAGGACTTACAACAGTTAGTTTAATGATTTGATGTTGAATTTTGTGGCTTCACACATGATCATAAAGTGGAGAAAGTTATTGACTATCTTAATAGAGTAAACTGTCAAAATATAATTAAGAAACTTCTCACAAATAGAAAATCGTTTTATTTTGATAATTTCCTACAAATTATTTATAAAAAGATTTATAAGTTTGACAAATGAATCTTTATGTAATAGTGTGGGAAAATTTTGGTTGTATGACTTTTGAAAAAATAGAAAATCATTTCATTTTTTATAATCTACAAAATTATTTACCAAATGAAAGACTCAAAGATTTGGTAAAGAGCCTTTTATGTGGAAGCGTGGGCAAACTTTGGTGGCATTACTAGCCATGCAGCAAAATCAGAAAAACAAAAAAAAAAAAAAAAAAAAGGAAAAGAGTGCAAGACCACCCAATCTAACTTCATCTAGAAGGAAGCTTCATGGTTCAATTGTTAAAACAAAAGTATTTTATTCCACTTAAGCAGGAAAGCTTGAGTCAAATACCAAATCAGCCTATGTTTCATTTCAAATAATCTAGATACAAAAAAATGATTTTTAGTGTATTAAGCATAATGAAAGGATGAGGACTTATGTATAGCTACATGCTTTGGTCCAAATTTAACTTGGAAATGATATCAAACATGATATGGCAACAGACAAATGAAGGTAGTTGAAAATTTACACAATTGTTAATGTCAAAACTAGAAATGATCCCCTTCTACAATGTGCAGTGACCCAGTATTAGAGGGAAATGTGGCCCACCTTTGCAACATAGCTGTTATAGCTATCAACAGACTTAGAATGCAAGGTGGAGAAAACAAAGATAACCAATCAAATCTGTTCCTCTAACACTCTTCTTCCGTTTTTACATTATATCTCTATACTCTAAACAAGAAAATTCAGAACCAAGCCTGCCAAGATAAAATTGTCAAAGAGATCTAATTCTTTTCTTCATTTTCACATTCCATCTGTATGCTCTAAACAAGAAGATTCAAAAACAAGCACACAACTGACAAACTTATCAAACAGCATTGGACTAATAAACAAGATGATATGCGAGGAACAACAAGAAGATTTATGCAGAACGCTATGCCCATATAGTGCACATTTTTCCCCAGCATTATCAGATGTATATATTTACTACATTAATAGTTTAGTCATCAAACTGCCAAATGAAATAAAAAGAAGCAATGCTTACCTTTCTAGACGTTGAAGTAATGCAGTTTTAAATTGGCGAACACCACGTCCACTAGAAGTGGGGATCCAATCGATGAGCTTTCTCAAAAGCATAGAACCGACCTACATTTAATACCACCACATATCAATGATCCTAATTACAATAACAAACAGAGCAAACCTCAAAAACAAGAACGTCCCATATGTGACACATATAAGACACAAGTTACATCTCTAGTTTTTCTTTAATCCTTCACTTATAAATTTTGGTTATATATGGTTGACACTATGGACCAGCATTCTAATATCAAATTATATTTACCAAATACTAATTCTTGCAAAAATATTATTAAATTACAAAAAGGTAAATCATATTTATAGAAAATAAAATGAAGGTAGAAATAAGAAATAAATGAATGGTACCAATGAA